>JARHVA010002061.1:122500-150000 GCA_037957365.1 Torreya grandis
TATCCAAAGTTGTTTTGAGATATTTTATATGAATACGAATGCAAGATAAATCATTTTGATACACACTACATTTGGTCAAATAATTATGTAGGGAAGTTAAGAATTTTCAAATGTTTTAATGGTTACGTAGAATGCATAAGAAGTATGACATTCAACATTTTTGGAGATTCTTTGAAGTTAGGCATGGAAAAGGGGAACATGATGGTGCTGGTGCATGTGTAAAAAGAGCCCTTAAAAGAGAGTAGGTAAATCACAAGGATGGTACTAATTTGATTGATGCAATAAGTATTGTGAGTTGGTCTAATTAAAATATTTGTCATAGATTGGATAAACATTCTCATATACAATTTTTTTTTGGTTAATAGAGGAACAACATAAGGCAATGTATGAAGATTACATTACAATACCTGGATTAAGTGTTTTCCACTCCATTCAAAGCTCAAATTGAAGTTCATAGACTATTTATATTATGGATATGGTATGTTTTTGTTCCTCATGTATGGAATTTAATTGGAATGAATGTGAGTCAAAAAATGAGTTGATTAATGGTATTTTAGATCCATTTTACCTATAGAGAGTAGCCATTCACTCCAACAATTAATACATCATTAAATGGTATCATTAGTTGACTTTGACCACATCTCATATCTTATTCGACCAGGTATTATTTATTCTTTAATTAAATATACAACCTTAGATATTAGTGATATTTTTATTTTTTTCTAGATGTACTTATAATTTGATTATACTTTAAATGTAGGGCATGTGTTTGCAGTAATTGCACCTGATAATAATGACGAGGGAATAGACTACTACTTGTGTCATTGTGTAGAGGCAAAAAAATTAACTAGAAATATTATGGATGGATAAGATCTAATTTATTCCACTAGATATATAGTGGTTACTAGAACTTGGCTTCATAGGTACTATCATAACAAAATAAATCAATTGTTATTTGAGGACTTTGAAACACACAAGATAATGCTTCATTATTCAAACCTTGTTATTACTAAAAATATTCAAATGATCAAATATCATGGAAATCCTCACAATAAAACTTTATGAAAAGTGTGTCAATATTATCATGAAGATATTCTTGAAAGACTTGCAAACATAGCTGATTATAAAGGTACATTAGATTGAATTAGTAAGTTTATCTAATATTTCAAATTAATATAATAAATTTATTTGATTTAATGTATTTTATTTTTCAAATATTTAGTATTATGTGTTTATTTCTATTTAAATTTTTAATTAAATATTTAAATGTAGGTTAGTGGCACTATATGAGCTTCCACCTTCACGTGGTTGGTGTCATGAGTAGAGAAGATTATCTTCTTGAAATGAAGAGAATCCAAACAATTTATATTAATTTCATCTACCTTAATTAAATCATTTTTCACATTATCTCTATTTATCCTTTCAAGAAAACATGAAAATATTGATATCTATGCTCTCTTAGAGGACTCATACTTTCACATGTAGGACTTGATAGTTCATCTCTATCCTTCACATTTCTTGTGCAACACATGATCGAAGTTTTCTCATTTTTCACATTTGAGGATGAGTGAATTCTCTTAAGGGATGCCTCTGATAAACTAAAAATTTCACTCCCAAGGTTCTATTGAGACTTGAAAAAGGTGGTTATAGCCTAAAAATGCCTATCCTAGCATGTCTGCATGGATGGTTCATTAATTAGACTAATGAGTTAGAATCTATGAACCTCACTAACCAACTTTTGACATGTTATAAAATATTTATATATGAGATAAACCTTATTATCATGTCTCATCCATCATGAGTTACATAAAATCCTCCTTATATTTCTTATATGAATCATCATTATAGTTGTAAGACCTAATATCTCATCTCTATCCCTCATGGTTCTCATGCAAGATGTGATGGAAGTTCACTCATTTTACACATTTGGGGACAAGTGAATTATCTTAAGAGATTCCTTTAATCAATTGAAACTTTTTATTTTATGGGTCTAACAAGACCTAAAAAAGGTGATTCTAACCTCAAAATGCCTATCCCAATGTGTCTACATAGATGGTTCATCGATTGGGCTAATGAGTCAGAATCTACATCCCTTACTAACCAACTTTTGGCATGTTCTAAGAGATTTGATTTGAATAAAAACCTTGTTTCTATATCTTATCCATCATAGGTTACACAAAATACTCTTGAGATTTCTTATAGGACTTGTCCTTAGACGTGTAAGACCTAATGATTCATCTTTAGCCCTCATGGTTCTTGTGCAACATGTGATGGAAGTTCACGCATTTTGTACATTTAAGGATGAGTGAATTCTCTTAAGGGATGTCTTTGATCAACTAAAAATTTCACTCCTAGGGGTTTACCAAGACCTAAAAAGGTGTTTATATCCTAAAAATGCCAATCCTAATTTGTCTACATAGATTGTTCATCGATTGGGATGATAAGTCAGAATCTATGACCCTCATTGACCAACTTTTAGCATGTTTTGCGAGATTTGGATATGAGAGAAACCTCATTGGAACATCTCATCCATAATGATTTAAATAAAATACTCCTAATCTTTCTTAGAGGGCTCATCCTTGGATGTGTAGGAGTTGATGTTCATCTCTATCCCTCATGGTTCTCATACAGCACAATGAAAGTTTGCTAATTTTTCACATTTGGATATGAGTGAATTCTCTTAAGGGATGCCTATGATCAACTAAATTTTTTTTATCATGGGTGTCTACCAAGACCATAAAAAGGTGGTTCTAGCTTAAAAATTCCTATTCATATGTGTTTACGTAGATAATTCATCAATTGGGCTGATGAGTCAGAATTTATGGCCCTCATTAACCAAATTTTGTCATGTTATAAGAGATTTGGATTGAGATAAACCTCATTGTTGCATCTCATCCATCACAAGTTACATAGAATCCTTTTAGCATTTCTTAGAGTAATTTTCCCTACACATGTAGGACTTGATGGTTCATCTCAAGCCCTCATTGTTCTCATGCAACACATGATGAAAGTTTGCTTATTTTTCACATTTAGGCATGAGTGAATTATCTTAAGGGATGCCTTTGATCAATGGAAAATTTAACTCCTAGGGGTCTACCAAGACCTTATAATGGTGGTTATATCCTAAAAATTCATATTCTAATGTGTCCACATAGGTAGTTCATTGATTGGGCTGATGAGTCAGAATTATGATCTTTATTGACCAATTTTTGGCATGTTCTAAGAGATTTAATTGTAAGAGAAACATTATTTCCAAATTTCATCCATCATGACTTACATAAAATCCTCTTGGTATTTCTTATAGGACTTGTCCCTACAGATTTAGGAGCTAACAATTCATCTCTATCCCTCATGGTTCTCATGTAATGCATGATGGAAGTTCACTCATATTGCACATTCAAGGATGAGTAAATTATTTTAAGGAAGGCCTCCAATCAACTATAAATTTAACTTTTATGGGTATATCGATTCTTGAAAAAGGTTGTTCTATCCTAAAAATTCCTATCTTAATGTGTTTACATAGATGGTTTATTGATTGGACTAAGGAGTCAAAATATATGGCCCTTATTGACCAAATTTTACCTCATTTAAAGAGATTTGGTTGTGAGAGAAACCTCATTGAAACATCTCATCCATTATTATTTACATAAAATCCTTATAGGACTCATCCCTACATGTGTATCACTTGATGGTTCATCTCTGTCCCTCGTGATTCTTGTGTAATGCATGATGGAAGTTCACTCATTTTGCACATTTAGGGATGAGTGAATTCTCTTAAGGGATGCCTCTGATCAACTAAAACAAATTATCCTATGGGTTTACCAAGACTTGACAAAGGTTGTTTTAGCCTAAAAATTCCTATCTTGATGTGTTTGTATACATGATTCATCGATTCAGTTGATGAGTAAGAATTTACGATCTTCACTAACCAAATTTTAACATGTTTTGAGAGATTTGTCTATGAGAGAAACCTCATTACCACATATATTCCATTAAAATTTACATAAAATCATCTCAATATTTCTTATAGGACTCATCCTTTCATGTGTAGGAGCTGACAGTTTGTCTCTAGCCCTCACGATTCTCATGCAATGCACAATGAAAGTTTGCTCATTTTGCACATTTGAGGATGAGTGAATTATATTAGGGGATGCCTATGATCAATTGAAAATTTCACTCATGGAGGTCTACCAAAATTATAAAAATGTGGTTCTAGCCTAAAAATGCTTATTCAAACATGTTCAAGCAAACATTTTATCAATTAAGCTAGCAAGTTAAAATACATGGCCCTTACTAACCAAATTTTACCCCATTCTGAGAGATTTGGTTATGAGATAAACCTCATTTCCATCATGAGTTACATAAAATCCTCTTGATATTTATTAAAAGACTCATCGTTGCATGTGTAAAACTTGATAATTCATTTCTATCCCTCATGATTCTTGTGTAATTCATGATGGAAGTTCACTTATTCTACACATATAGGGACAAGTGAATTATCTTAAGGTATTCTTCTAATAAACTATAAATTTCACTCTCAGGAGTCTACCAAGACCTAAAAAAGGTTTTTCTATCCTAGAAACACCCATATAGATGTGTTTGTGCAGACAATTCATCATTTAGATTAACAAGTTAGATTCTATGGCCCTCACTAACCAACTTTAAACTCATTCTGAGAGATTTGGCCATGAAAGAAACCTAATTTACACATCTCATCCATCATTAGTTATATAAAATACTCTTGGGATTTATTATAAGACTCAACCCTCTATGTGTAGGACCTAATGATTCATCTCTATCCCTCATGGTTATCGTGCAATGCATGATAGAAGTTTGCTCATTTTGTATATTTAGGGATGAGTGTATTCTCTTCAATAATTCCTCTAACCAACTAAAAATTTCACTCCCAAGGGTTAATTAAGACCAAAAAAGGTGGTTATATCCTAAAAACACCCATTCAAACATGTCCACATAAATGGCTCATTGATTGGGCTGATGAGTCAGATTTTATAGCTCTTGTTGACCAAATTTTACCATGTTGTGAGATATTTAGCTATGATAATAAACTCATTATTGCATCTCATTCAACATTATTTAGATAAAGTCATCCTAGGATTTATTATAATACTTGTCCCTCCATGTTTAAGACCTGATGGTTTATCCCTAACCCTGATAATTCTCATGCAACGTGCAAAAAAGTTCACTCATTTTACACATTTATGGATGAGTGAATTCTCTTCAAAAATGCCTCCAAAAAAATACAAATTTTTATCTTATGGGTTAACTAAGACTATGCAAAGGTGTTTATACCCTAAAAACACCCATCTAGATGTGTTTACATAGTTGGTTCATCGATTGGGCTGATGAGTCAAAATCTTTGACCCCCACTAACTAATATTTACCCTATTTTGAGATATTTGGATGCAAGATAAACCTCATTTTTGAATCTATCCATCACAATTTAGTTAAAATACTCTAATATATCTTATAGTACTAATCCTTTTATGTGTATGAGTTTATGGTTTGTCTCTATCCCTCATGATTCTTGTGTAATGTGTGATAGAAGTTTGCTCATTTTTCACATTTAGGGACAAGTGAATTATATTAAGGGATGCATAAAACCAACTACAACTTTCACTCTAAGGGATATACTAAGACTAAACAAAGGTGTTTCTATCCTAAAAATGCCCATCTGAATGTGTCCACATAGATAGTTTGTTGATTGGTCTAATGATTCAGAATCTATGACCCTCATTAAGTAACTTTTATCTTATTTTGAGAGATTTATTTTTGAGAGAAACCTAATTTTTGAATCTCATCCATCATGATTTAGATAAAATACTCGGGATTTATTATAGGACTCATCCCTCCATATGTAAGAGCTAATGTTTCATCTCTAGTCCTCATGGTTATCTTACAATGTGTGATGAAAGTTTGTTGATTTTGTACATTTAGGGATGAGTGAATTCTATTAAGGGATGCCTCTAAACAACTAAAAATTTCATTCTTGGGGGTCTAAAAATATTTAATAAAGGTCATTAAATCCTAAAAATGCCCATTTAGATGTGTCCATGTATATGTTTCATCAACTGGGCTGACAAGCCAAAATTTACGACCCTATTGACCAACTTTTATCATATTCTAAGAGATTTGGCCATGAGAAAAACCTCATTGATACATCTTTTATATCATAATTTAGATAAAATAGGAAATCCTCATATTATTTCTTATATGACTCATCCCTACATTTGTAGGAGCTTATGGTTTGTCTCTATCCCTCACAGTTATCATGCAACATGTGACAAAAGTTTTCTCATTTTGTACATTCAAGGATGAGTGAATTCTCTTAAGGGATTCCTCTAACCAACTACAAATTTCACTTCTAGGTCCCGACAAAGACTGGAAAAAGTTTGTTTTAGCATAAAAATTCCCATCTAGGTGTATCTACATAGATGGTTCATCGATTGGAGTGATGAGTCAGAATTTATGACCCTTGTTGACCAACTTTTATCTTATTCTAAGAGATTTGGCCATGAGAGAAACCTCATTTCCACATCTCATCCTTAAAAATTTAGATAAAATACTCCTAGGATTTGTTAAAGGACTTGTCCTTACATGTATATGATCTAATGGTTTATCTCTATACATCATGGTTCTCATGCAATAATACGTGACCGAAGTTCACTCATTTTGTACATTCAGGGATGAGTGAATTATTTTTAGGAATGCCTCTGAAAAACTATAAATTTCACTCCTAATGGTCAATTGAGACTATACAAAGGTTTTTATAATCTAAAATTCCCATCTGGACATGTCCACATATATGGTTCATCAATTGGGTTGATGAGTTAGATTTTATGGCCTTCATTGACAAACTTTTACCCTGTTCAAAGAGATTTGGCTATGATAACAATATCATTTCCATGTCTCATCCATCATGATTTAGATAAAATCCTCTTTATATTTCTTATGGGACTCATCATTTTATGTGTAGGAGTTGATGGTTTATCTCTGTCCCTCATGGTTCTTGTGCATCACATAATGAAAGTTTGCTCATTATGCACACTCAAGGATGAGTGAATTCTCTTAAGGGATGCATCTAAACAACTAAAAATTTCAATTATGGGGCCTGAAAAATATAGTTAAAAGGTAATTTTAGCATAAAATTCCCATCTAGATGGTTTTAATAGATGGTTCATCGATTGGACTCCTCTGGCCAATCGAGTGTGTGTAAGAGATACCCTATTTTTTGTGTTTCTTGAAAAGTAAGGAGAGAGATTGGTTTATAAACTTCAAAATTGAGTATATAAAATCTAAATTAATCATGAAACACATTTAATTCATTTTTTCATACCTCATAAAAGGATCATTTGATGTAAGAAAACTATATCTTGAGTTTTTACCTACTAGAGGGTAATTAGGCATAATAGATAAAAACATGATTTTATGAATTTTTTGGGTAAAATATTAAGTGTGGAAATATATACCTTTTATCTGAGCATTTATAATTCATAAAACACCTAAATACATATATCTAATATGTTTTAAAGTGTTAATTTAATACATAATTGGTTTTGGCATGTTAGAGAAACATTAAAACTAAAAAGTCTATGAGAGGTTTTTGATAAAATTAGTTGTGGCAGACCTTCTGAGGTGTTGCAAAGTTGAGTCACCTACAAAATATTGTGATAAATTATATTATATTTATGTATACCCATATTTTTAAATATTTCTTATTTTGATCCTTTTGAGGCATTTAGGCTTAATTAGATTGTAGAGAGCTTTGAGTCTTTTGAGTTCAAATAGACAAAACCAATAGATGGATTAGTTTTCCATATTGAGATAAAGATTTAATATGTCTTTAAGGACCATACAAATATAACCTCAAGCTTTATATACTAGTCAAGGAATATCAAAGTTGATTAAGTCTCTTCATTTGTGTCTATATTCTTACCTTGCCAAGTTTGTAATTTTATGGATAGTCTAGAGAGGAATATCAATGTTGATATTAAACCATGTATAAGTAGTCCATAGTGACTATATGAACACATATAATTGTCTTTATTTTTTGTATGGATAAGTAGGAGCTGAAGACATACACAAGTACATCATTAGACCTCATAATATTTATGATCAAGTATAATCTATAATATTTACATGTCCATGAAATTGATCCCAAGCCAACCTAAATTTCCTTATTATTTATGATTTTGGTGAAGTATTATACAACTTATATTTGGTTTAGGAAGTATTCAATGCTTAATAGTGGACACTGATTCTTCACCATGATTTTATTGGGTGAGTGATAGTCAATGGATAGATGATATGAACCATTATTCTTAGGTGTTAGGGATATTAGACTCTCGCAAGGAGAAGACATGGGTCTTATCTTGTCCTGATCAAGGAGTTCCTATATTTAACACCAGGATTCATCATTCTCTAGAATTTATTTATGATATAAAGGGTTTTTTGTAAATGGACCAAATATATGTGGTGTTTTACTGCCTAGTGTATTGGAAGAAATTCAATCTCTAGGAAGAATCCATTATGTGGCTTAAATAACTTGTCAAATTTTTGTTATTGGGACATTGATTTCATTGATCACACTATGAAATATTACTTTATTTCCTACATAGATGTCTTAGACAAACCATGAGCAACATAAAACTATGCATGTGGATGATTAGTTTAAGTCATTTTTTAAAAGAGACCAACATGACTTTAGTTAGTGGAGTTGACAATAAGAGGTTAAAGAAGCAATGTTTTGTGTGTACATCCCAAATTTTAGGTTTCACTTGATATGTAGAATCTCAATCATATAAGTGCAACCTCCCTAATAATATTTTATAGACTTGAAGAGGCTTAATGTTGTAAGTGATGGTGCCCTCCATATGCTTAAATTTATACTAGAATATGCATTGCCTCCAAACCTATATATTTTTACCTTATTGAATCCACTCCATGGATTATAGATTATAATTCAAAATAGTGGGAAGGCCATGTTTTTGAGTTTTAACTAGTGTGATGATGTTATTCTAGCTTAGATTTTTAGTGATAAGACATGAAGAGTTTGAACCTTGATGCATAACATGGTATGGAAGAGGCATTCACACTCCTTAGAGGTTTTTATGGAAGTATTGTTGGTGATTTAAAAAGGGTTATTTGGTTTAGTATCATATATATGTGCATTATATGATTTAGGTTTTCAAAGAAATGATTGTTATGCCTAACATTGAAAGTGTTCATGGCTCTTGGGTAATTGTTGATGGCACCACTTTTCACTATAATTATTCTTGCCTTTGTCTAAGTTAGAAGGCATAGGAGGAGTCAAGTTTTGTGTGGCCTTCTTAGGTTGGTATCTTTTATGAAAAGCATTTTGATTCTATGCTAGAGGTTTAGATGAGGATTTATGAGTGGGTTGAAAAATAAATATCAAATGTAAATGAAACAAGTAAATAGAAAATATCACATTTAAATGTAAAATATACTTAATGATTCAAAACACCTAAATTAGAGAATATTGTGAATCTTTTAACCCTATATGAATTAATAATTCAATCATTAACCAATAATATGTGTAAACATGAAATGATAAAAGTAGAAAATACACATATTTAAAGGAATAATATTACCATATAGTATGTATGTGATATATGGAAAGTTATATGTCATAATTTAACACAAATAATATAACATGTATCAAGAAAAAATGTAGACAATAACATGTAAATATACAAAATCCACCACATAGGCATACAATGTGGGCCATATTGGTATATAAGATTAATTGTGCCTACAACTATGTACATAGAAAAAATGCACCATATAGGCATACAATGTGGGCCATATCAACATATAAAATAGATTATGTCAATAACTAGATCCCTAACACAACAACTAGCTCTCCTACTCCTCATTACCTCCAAATAAAATGCACTTTGTTAACATAGACATAGAGCCAAGGGTGTTGGATGCCTCAATATGAAGAGATACTCTCTTCTCAGACTATGAGGCAATCGATGAAATTTTTTGTCTTTGTACAACATATAAAATATAAAAATTAATCCATTAAAATTATATATTGAAAATTTGATAAATTTTTCAATCATCGTATTCCATCTAAAAGGTTCTCTAGGGATACGAGATTGCATATACACCTATGATGGGAAATCATGTGGAGCATATATATATCTTTAGATCTAGAGTTGTATAAAATTATGTAAATTTGACATAAAATATCATTACTTAAAGATAATATAATTAAACTATGTGTTCTCACCAATCTCTATCTGTGAATTTTAACCTACTTTAGAGATAGTGGATTCTCTGATGTAGCAGCAACATCACCTATACCTTTTTCTCATCTATGAGGGGTGCCCATATAATCCTTCATCATCTATAAAACCAATAAATTAATAATATTTGAATCCAATGACCATGATAAAAATCTATGATTATAATATATATTAAAATAGAGTTTTTTGTTCAAAGGACAATAAACATGTAAATGAATAAATATGTTAATTTAAAAATTTACAAACCTATGTGTATAAGTACACTCATGATAATTTTGGCCTCTACAATAGAGTCAACACTTGCTGAGGTACCCATAATATCACCAATCAACTAGATAAAATAAATAAATAACAAGTTTAGTCAAATAAATTAGTCAATTAAATAAACACGTACTAGAAAATAGACTTAATATTCTTTTACAAATTAAAACAATCTATAATTAATATTAAACATATGTATTAATTATAGATGATAAATAATCCTCTACAATAGGATCTTGACATATCTTGATAGGAGTCACTAAAGCTACTACACCTTGCATAGTGTCTAAAATGATAGTCTCATGTAATGCTAAAGCATCTACATGTGGCATATGCTCTAGAAGGCTAATGTATAGAATGCTACTATTTGTCATGCTAGTGTCTGACATTGCTAACTCATATACAAATGGTGTGTACTATGGCATACTACTATCCATAAATTTACTATATGTATGTTGCACCTAAATAAGAGGTCCCATAAACTTCATCCCACATGATATGCAATGATGCACAATAAATGTAACATGAGTAGGAGGGACAATATCACCTATACCAACACCAACACCACCACTACCACTACCACCAATACCACTACCACCAACACCACAACTACCAATAGCACCACTTGTAGGATGAGTATAAGTCTTCAAATTATGCATACCATGATCAATCATAATTTGTGTCAAACTAGTAATCACCTCAATGGTTTTCATTTGTATGTTACGATGCATAATTTTAGGAATAGTGGCATGTGATAGTGTTCTTCTATTTCTCAGAGGTTGGTTATGATGGTTTTGGTCCCACCTAGAACCAAATCTATCAAATGAAGAGTCACCTCCATTATCTTGGGATTCCTTCATATCAAAATAATTTGTAATTGTTTGAAATATAAACTCAAAGTACAATTTTCTCAAAAAATATAATGGAACCTCATTCTTGTTGCATGGAGGCTCATCAAACACCATCTACCACCTATCCCAAAATTTATGTATAATCTCTGCATGAATATACCATTTAATACTAATGCATTTTCAATTTATTGGTGGAGGTAGGTTGGTTTCAAGTTTAATAAATAAAGCACACAAATATTCTTTTATTATTTTTTTCACATCTTCATATGATAATTTATCAGAATAAAATTGTTTCAGATCCTCTCTTTGATGCAACATTACATCCGATTATAAAGTCACATTTACCACTTCATTAAAAATAAATTCTAATGTATTATCAAGTAAAATTTGTGCACTACCAACTAAAGAATGATGCAAACCATTGATAATTATTTTTAATTATTGATGTTTGGCATTGTATTACTCATACAATTCAACTTATTCTCATGCAAAATCAAATTCTTAGGGGTTTTGTCCAACATTTTATTTAGGAAATGGATCCATTGAACTTATGTGTCTAAATTTTAAAAAAAAGATTTTTTAGCCCATGTAAAAAATTCAATGAAAATTTAAATTCAAAACCCTAATTAAATAAGTTACAAAGAAATGAAAAAAAATGCAAAAATACCATACCTAATTTGAAGCAAGCTGATGTCAAATCCTATTGGCAAAATGAATATCTAAAGTACATGCATCATTCTACAAATTTAGCAAAAAAAAAAAATCTCTAGGACTCTTAGCCATGGGTTTTTCCTCTACATCTCATGGAAATGAAATATAAATAAGGACATACTCCATTTATTATTGACAAAGGGTATATGCCATTTATAAAGGGTGAACACCCTTTAGAAAGGGTGTACACCCTTTAAAAATGGAATAAACCATTTACAAAGGGTGTATAACCTTAAGGATAAATAAATAGATTAATCCTTAGATTTTAAAAAAATGGTGTACTCCCTTTGTAAAAAAAATTGTAAAGTTGGGGGACTATCATGTTTTTTGTCACCCAACTTTATGCATAAACCCTCTCAAGAAGTTCAGATACTTATTATCTAATAATAAGATACATTTGATGTTTTCCCATCTAAGTACCAAATACTTTATCTTAAACAAGGATATAAATTATAAAAGAGTTGGTTGTATAACAAAAGTAATGGAGTATGATGTGGAGATAAAGGTCACAAATCTGGTTAGAGGCAAAGGACTTTGTGAACATCTAGCCCAAGACTTACCATAAGCTAATGAGGTGGTTATGGTATCAACTAATGATGAAATTATAGCTAATCATACCTCACCTTCTAGATGGTATCATGATTTGGTAAGATATCTCCAAGATGGTCTTTATCCCTCTCACCTAACTCTTTCAAAAAAAAAATTCAAATTGTAATCCATTTAATCTATTCATTTTTATGGTGTTTTGTTCAAGAAAGATATCAATGCCATGTTATTAAGATTAATTAAGAAACATAAAAAGGAAAGGATACTTAATGATTTCCATGATGGACATGGTGGAGGACATTATTCATCAAAGACCACAACCTATAAGATCATGAGATGTGGGTATTATTGGCTAAGATTATTTAGTGATTGTCATGCATGGGTTAGGAAATGTAGATAATGTGTTATGTTTGTAAGAAAGGTAAAACTTGTAGCCTTACCTCTCTAACCAATTACAATGGATCATCCCTTTGTCCAATGGGGATTGGACTTTATTGGTATCATTAACCCCCCTTCAAACTCAAGTCATAAAAGTATACTAACTACCATAAATTACTTCAATTAATGGATAGAAGTAGTGGCATTGAAGGAAGCAAATGAGACCAATGTTTTAGATTTATATGAAGGTATACTTACTAGGTTTGGAGTCCATTTAACTATTATTTTTGATAATTATATGGCCTTTGTGGGGAATAAGATTAGTCTATGGGATGTTCAACATGGGATTCATCTCAACACTTCATCAAAATATTATCCCCAAGGGAATGGTCTTACTGAGTCCACAAATAAGAACTTGTTAAATATCATAAGAATAATAATTGAAGATAATCATAGGTTATGGTATCTCAAATTAAAGTAATCTCTATGGGTTAATAAGATCACCTACAATAGGTCAATAGCCAACTCTCCCTACAAGCTGGTATATAGTAAGGAAGCAAGAATGCCTATTTATCTTAAATTCCCTACCCTATAACTGATGCATCAACTTGATTATTGGATAATGAACTTATGTATATTAGATATGATAAGTTTATGGAGTTGGAATAGACAAGACATCATTCCATGCTATCCATGGAAAGCCATCAATCAAAAGTGAAGAGATCCTTGACAAACGAGCTTCTTCATGAAGTTTCAAGAAAGGAGATTTGGTCCTCAAGTGGGATGAAGATAGAGCTATGCCAAGAAGACATACAAAGTTAGACTCTCTTTGGAGTTGTCCATACATAATATCCAATTTGAAATCCTACAATGCCTTCCAAATTACAAGAATGGATGGTGAGGAGAATCCTATCCTAGTTAATGGGATACACTTTAAATATTGCTACTAATGGTTGAGTTACCTATACATAGTTTATTTTAGCTTTCCTCCAATTATTTTCCTAGCATATTAGTTTGTTTTATCTTTCTTTGTTTAGTTATATTCCTTATTTTATTTTTTTCCTTTCTTGTTTTGGTCAAATTCATTATATTTTCAGGTCAAAGGGTTGTTTATAGAGATGAATCAAATTTGTCATTATTTTGTGAGTTCAAAATTCATGTTAATAGTCTAGGTTCTCAAGCATAGCAAGCATGTTGTCTAGCTAAGTCACCAAAGATGTTGGCTAATTTTGGTCCACATACAAAGCTTCTACCTAGATGGATGAGTTGAGCAGAGTTCTAGATGGAGTAAAATATCACATATCACTTACAAAGCTTTTGAAATATTTTAAGAAAGAATAAAGTATGTTTTATTGATCTTTGAGAAACAAGTCTTAAAATAGGTCTATCATTACAAGGGAAGAAGATACAACATGTTATTATAGTGATCATGACCTTCTTAGACATAAATCAAGTTTCACAGGTATTAGAAACTCATTTTGAGCCTTAAAAGTTCTTACACAAGCATAGAAGATCTAGATCATCATTAGCACATCATGAAGAAACAAAAAATTCAATCTAATTATGCATTTATTTAAGGCACTTAAAAATCCTCTCAAGGTCAAAAGATTGCATGGACATGAATTTATTCATACCTAGATCATCCATTGCAAATTTCATATCTTGATGTCTTTTTTATCTCAAGATATATATCTTTAAAGTTAGACTTACAGAGTAAAACATGCATGGGGGCATCAAGTTTAAACTTCATAAAATAGCCATTTAAATTCAAACATTTCAGGGTTAAACATGAATTTGATAAGTGTCCAAATCTCAAAAGATAAGATCAAGATCTAATAGTGAGCGACAACCTGATGACATTAGTGGGCCTTAAAGATATAACGATGTGGATTTGATCATGCATCAAAGATAAATGGTGAACATTAAGTCAAAAGGTTAGAAAAAACACATCATTAACAAATGGAAATATCTCAAGTACATACATAGAGATCTAATGGTGCATAGTGACTAATAAAGATAGTGGGCCCAAGTTGATCAATGGTATGCATTTGATCATACTAAAGCATATTGACGATGAGAAAATGTCAAAGAGTCAAAGGATCCCATGGATGAAGGAGCTCTTATCAAGTGTCATAATTGTGACAACTATTAGATAGATAAATGGTATGCATTTGAGCCATGTAAAGCAAGATCAATGGTGCATATGATAAGGAGATTATATCAAATGAGAGGACACCATGTGGCACAAACATGAAAGTAGATGGAGCTAATAGTAGGATCCTAGGAAGGGACACGTAGTTGAGAAATGGCATATTTTTAGAAACCAAGATCAAGATCAAAGGCTAATATCAAAATTTGAATCTAAATATGGTTGAGTTCAAACCATAGAAATTATTTCAAAGGGAAGTCATGGAATCAAACACATCAGTTTTAATGTATTCATCACCAAAGCGAGCAACATGATTATGACCCTTTTCTCCACTTTTACATGCAAAAAATGAACTAGTAAGGAGGAATCACACCATAACAAGATCAAAATAGATTTATTAAGCTATTTTAACTACATCAATGCCAAAAGGAGATTAAAAAAGATTGATGCAACTATTATAACTACTTCAACACTAAAATTTGGCTTTCAAATGACTTGATCCCACTATTATAAGTATAAGGAGCATCAATGCATACTATAAATAGATTAAAAGGGATTGATATGGTTGTTTTGGCCACTTTATAGAAGTATATTTAGACACTATGATCTTTTCTAATGGAATCAATGCTAAAATGATGGGAAATCCAAGTCATTATGCTCCCTTATCCATCCTTCTACACATGATCCTGGTCACTCTCATCCCATTCTATTATAAATACAAGATTTTAAGCCATGAAATGGATCCCTCTCTTTGACATGACTAAAGTCTACCAATATTTCTACTATAACACCTATTTGATGTAATTAAATATTGAATTCTTCCACGTGCAAGCTGAGTTGAATCTGTCTTATGAATTCATTGATGCGGTTAAGTGAATGTATGTTTTCCTTAGATCTATTTGAGTTTTCTCACATTCATGAAATGTTTTGGTAATTTACACAAGTAATTATAATTTCATATATAGTCTATTGGTTAGTTTGGAAGTGGACAACTACCGTCCCATTCCAAGTCAATAGCTAGTCCATGCCTTTCTATGAAATACTTGTGTGGAAGTTGATCAAAGAGAGAATTAAGTGATCTTATACAATATTGAGTGTATCTTATAATGTGTCTCATGAAATTATAAGGATCAAAACATTTGGAGCATCGCCTCCTTTTATATGCTTTCATAGATTATTATTAATCTCTCTCCCCTTTTTCCCAGTAGGAAGTTAGTTTAGGTTCAACATAGGTGATAAATACAAAAGTAAGCTAACATTTTATAGAGTTATGAACCAAGATTAGGTAAACCACAACCTAGGGTCATTACCATGTTGGAATAAGTTTGATCAAGAGGACCTAAACAATCCCTTTTTTGCAACTAGGGTGCAACCTAGGATGACAACAACTTCATTATTATAAGTTAGGGAATCAATATGAGTGGGACTTCCAATACAAAGCAAATCTAATTAGATGGTGATTATTGAGATTAGAATTAGTTCCATATTTATAACACCTAGTTCATTAAAGGATGATCTTTATGTTATATACAAATTTTTAGATGAATCCATAAGACTTTTAAGGGAATCTATAGAAATCACATCAAATAGGGGGCTTTGGTTAAGTATATATTTGAGAGAGGGACTCTACAGGGGTGCTTATTTATGACCAATAGGGGTCATAATCTAATTAAAGTCTAGATTTGAGCTCAAAACCTTAGGACAGGGCTAAGTGGAGACAAGGTTTCTAATTAGAAGGGGCTCAAGATAATGAGAGGGGATGTTGAGACCACAAGAGGGAGAATGGATCGGAGTTGTGGGGTGATGATAATGGGGCAAGGTTGAAGGGATAATTGGGTTTTTTCTAAGAGGGGCCATAGAAGGACCCTAATGGGGGGCCAAAATAGGGAAGGGAGTGGGTAAAGGGGATGCTTAGGGAAATATTTCAAGGAGCCACTACAAGTATGAAAATTAGAACAAATCATGTCAGAGTTTTCATACTTGATTCTTTTAGACCAAATTCCATATTGAAATTTTAGTTTAATGTTATGTAGAACATGTTTATCTATTGGAATAAAGGCCTCAACTCTAGTTAAAATCATATTTATCCTAGCATTCATAATTAGATCAATACTGATTAGTTGGAAAATGCCCTTTTAATACCAAAAATGATCTCTAGTTCCCAATACTCTAGAGGTAATTCTAGAAGTGACACCCAAATGGATATATCTTCTAGAACTATGTTATTCAGGTTGGTGTCTAATTTTTAATGTTTGACTGAAACATTAATTTTACCCATGAACTAGGGTCATTTCATGAGGACCCTAAAGCAATATTCTTGATTGGTGAGGTTGACCAGGAAGAATTCCTTTGGTAAATAAACTACCTCAAGTTGACCTTGGGCTTCCACTAATTATTAGCCCATTTCCTAAAGGAATCAATATTAGTTCTAAAAACATTTACCTTGGAAAGAATTGAGTTTACCATCTTACTATTTGATAATTATACCAATGATTTAGGAATATCAACCCAAGTGTCATTATTTTTAGTTGGCGAGATCAAATTTAAAATTAAGAGGTCACACATTAGTCATTTTCCCAAAACTTGATATACCCAAGATATAGTGGAGGCTTCCAAAGGGAACTTAGGGAGTGGGGTCCTTTCATTACTCAAAATATTCACTCGCTTAACTATTCTTAAAGTCATATCTGATGATTTATAATTCATGGCTCATTTTTGGTGGAAAGATGGGACCTCCTTATTACTAATTGTGTCTTTTTTAAGTGATGTGTTAAACAATTTGGGACCCACAATAACCTTCAGAGGTCTTTTGGGATCCACATTACTTCCATTCACTTATATTCACTTCCATATGAGGGATACCATTGGAACTATGAGCCACTTTTTACTTTCCTTGCATAGTGTTAAATTAAAATTCCATAGTGACTTCAACTCTACTTCTGCCCATCATTTTCTTTTCCTCACTTTCTTGAATAATTATTATTGTATGGGTATTTTATCTAATTTTGGATTAAAAAGTGAATTAACCCAAATTAATATAAAGTAAACATAATAAATTAGAGTGTTGTAAATTAACTTTTTCCAACCATAATGAAAGTTAAAGGCTTAATTTGACAAGTTATAAATGATTTAAAGTAATTTAACTATGAATTGAAAAGACACCTTAATTGTTTCTATCTAGAATTTGACTCTATTGACTATTATTAGGCATAAACATGAAAACATTTATATATTTTTCAAGTTAAAAGAAGTGGGAAATAAAAATACAAAATAACATGATCAATAAATTATGAAAAAATCAAATCCCGCTAATATCCTACTCGATTGATCCCATATTTTCTAAAAAATGAATTTAGGGTGCATTCACTTGTAAAAACTTAAGTTAGGTTTGTATGCACATATTTGACTTTTGGAACTGTGTGAAAGACCTAAAAATATCTTCTATAAGGTTTAAACCCTAATATGGATAGAAATGATTTAAAAACTACAAGTAGAACAATGTGGAGTGTAAATGGGTTAAGCTAACCTCAATCAACCCCATGATGACTAAACATTTCCTACGTATCTAATACACCAATGAAAGAAATCAAGGCCATGTATTTCTCCCACTTAAAATGATTTATGTAATTTTAGTCCTTTGAATATATGAATGAATATAGGGATGACTTTAATACTTAATCATGCTTTGTTTTATATTAGATAAATTAGTTTTTAGACTTGGCTAAGGATTTTTTGTAGTGATCAAATTAGGATTGTGGAGATAGTGAAAATTTTCTCAATGTTCAATGGTATAAATATGCCTCTATTTTGAAATTCACAAGTTAAAGAATAAGTGACTTGAGTGTACTTTTGCAACAATTCAAAATGGGAAACCACACAATAAGAAGCCTAAAAACATGGAATACAAGATAAGGGAGGGTTTAATTTTAACCAATGATGATTAGAGGGTTAAGGACAATACCATCTAGCATGAGATATGAACACCTCACACTATTATCCCTATTAGAAGTTTATGTCTATTAGGGAAATGTGTGAAATTTTGGATCCAAGTTTGTCCAAATATATGACTAATGGTATTTTTATCAATTAGAACACTTTTTTAATAGATAAATAACAATTTAAAATATAATTAGGTCCTTGTAGGTGTTTAGGATAAGTAAAGTTTAAAAATAGGTATTGATTAAGTGCAAAAGTTAATTAAGATTAAAAGAGACAAAACTAACATGACACCCTCCCTCTAGAATATAAATTAAATTTATAGATTGAAGGTATACCTTAGTTTATAATACATTCTTTTACTTTAATCTAGTACTCCAATCATGTAGGACACTGTAGTCTTTGGAAACCCCTACAAAACACATTAAGTAATTACTTTGTTCTTTTGAAAATTGAATTTTGAAAATTTTGAATTTTAAATTTGCTTCAATCTTTAAATTTTAAAATGCTTTAATTATAAATGAGATCAAGGGATAAATACATTGTGTATATGTGAAAATATTTTTTATTTTGTGACTTTGCTTGGAAATGATGCTTCCTTGAAGCATTAAATATATTTCTTCCTTAGAAGAACCAATGGAGAATTTAAGGGTGATTAGAACCCAAATTGTTTTCACTTTGTAAAATAAATAAAACCCATTTAGGGACATAGAAGCCAAAATTTAACTCAACTATAATTGATAAAACCAAGACATGAAATGGGTTAAAATCCAAATGGAGTTTTAGACATAATGATAGAGAAAATTGAACCTCTAAATTAATAATTATGCACTTAAATTGAATCAACCACAACATATGGCTTGAATATTCAATTGAAACTTTTTTTATAAATACATGATCAAAATAGAATGGTTTCCACCCATGCTCCTACCAAGTTTGAATCTATCAAATAATATTTGAAATTTTTAAAAATAATATAGTGTGCATGAATGTATATCATGCCCCTGTTAATAAATGTAGAATCTGTAATAGTATGTATATTCCAATTTTAAATTATGTTTTTAATTTGTGAATGAACCTACATCATGTACTCAAAATGTATGAAATTTTACTTTGATATTGAAATGTGAGTTCATATGCATGACATATTCCCACATATTATGTGTCAATGATTGAATTTTGAACCATTTAAAAACATTTAAAACTATATTTTGTGCCAAAACTAATTTTTATCTTTAAAAGTATTATCTTATGTATGAAAATCCCAATGAAATTCCCCCTTTGAGGTGAAGTAATTTATCCTAAAATTCATTCATATCAAAATAAAATTTAATTTCAGCATGTAGTAATATGTAATCATTGAAAAAATGTAGCATATGTGAAAATTATGTTAGCATAGAAAAATTTGAATCATTTGAATTATTATTGTAACATATGATGTAAGGCCTATATAAATGTATCAATGATGCTCATAGTAATAGAATGTATAATTAATATCTTGTATGTTAGTTAGTGCATGATATGGATCATGGCACTCATCAAAATCAATAAGCTCAATAATGATAGAATCATAAAAATATCAATGTTAAATAATAATACCAAAGACCTCACACATGGGACATGTTAAAATTTCACAAAATGTATTATTGTGCACACAAGGCCAAGGGACACACATAAAGGACATGAATAATATTTCAAGCATGGGACATGTTCAATGTCACACAAACATAGGGAAAGGACAAAATAAATACACATGTTCAAGTGTTGAGCACATAAAACAAGATCTCATATATATTCTCAAACAATTTTTCACATAAGAGCTAAGGGCTTCACATAATATAAAAAAAATATCTAATCTACTATGTACAAGTAATAGCCTTAATGGAACATATAACTAGAAATGTAGTCTAAATTATGAATATGTAATGTGATGATACCATATAAAATAATATATTAAGGATAAAATTTAAGATATATATGTGATCAAAAGATTTTTTAAAATTATAGAGCTCAACAATATAGGAATCATGTAATGATAATACCTATATATGCTCTCACCTACAAATAAGATGCTCCTAGTTTAGCAAGCTACTAGGTAGAGGCAAGTTGAAAATCTTAGTCCCTATAAAAGTTTATATTTCCTAAATAATACTCATGAATACCAGTGAAATACATGTGTGATAGAAAAATAATATGTTATCTACTAATCATGAGAAAAATAACATATGATAAAGATGTAAACTAAATGTTTGATCATGCTCAGTCTTGATTTTAGATTTTTTATAATATTTTGAATGTTCTTGTATTTTTGAATATATTTGAATTTTTTGGTAATTTAAATTTAAATTTTTCAATTAAAAATAATATAAACTAGGTGATAATCAAGGTATTAAAAGTATAAGAAAGGAGAAATTTTGAGAAAACTATGACATGTGTCAATGTGAAATATGCACTACAAGTGATAGCATGGCCATGTATGAGGAATATTCCCCCACTATATATGAATTGTAAATTTGAAAAATATTTAGGAACATATCCATTATGTATATGACTAGTTTTAAATCCTTGTTTTAACAAATGTACACTTATTAAAGTATGTAGAATGCATTAGTAATAAAGTACATAAATAAGGAGATTTGCCATAGAATATAATGACTTACATACTAAAACTAAGTCAAACATCATTAAATTGGAAGTATTAATGCTTTATGTACTTAAGCTATTATTTTTTGTTAAAAACTAGTGTAGGACAAAATAGACCAACTAGGATAAAAGTAGTGGTTATTCCTATCTATAACTAGTCAATCATGTCATTGATAAAAATGACATTTTATTAGTGCAGAATGTGAAAATAGAGAGATAAATGGCATAATATGGGAAAAAATGATCACTTTTTTGAAGTGTTCACATTTGGAAAGTGAAAAATAAGAGTCAAGAGGATAAATATTTAATAAGATCTAATGGATTAAAATAGTTGATCAATCAATTACATGGGCAAGTAATGGAAGAACATGATGCAATAGTCAAGAAGCTATGTACAATTAGATTTTTACCTTTTTAAATTATTTGATTTTTTTTTAATATTTTATATAATTTTATTTTAATGAATGATCATAGAATAAGTCATCCTCATCAAATTTTAATTTTTTGTAATTGTGCAAGTACATGTCATATTCATCTTCACCTTCTAATTGTGCATATTTAGTTTTATCTATTATTTTTAATTTCATCATCATGTGCATTATAACTGTCATGTTTTATGTGAATTATTCTTCCTTCATGTGAAAATGTGATGTATTTTTGGTTTGTATCTATCATAGGTTTAATTTTTGTAACCATGAAATTACTAATGTAAATGGTAATTGATGTGTATGATACATAATGCATACCTTTGTATTGACAACTTTTAGTCCACAAACAATTTGGTATATGGTATATCCATGAGATTATTCATAATTTACACTATGGTTTAATTCATTGATAATATATCCAATTTTTGGTAATCCTCCTACATTGCACATATTTTTATTTTCATTAATATTAATGTGATTATTCTTGAAATAAGCTCCTTTCATATATACTATGATGGTTAAATATTTTTTTTGGGGATGTTTTTTGCCTACTACAGTTGTACGTAATGCTTTTTGAATTCCCATATTAAGATATGTTTTTTGATTTTATATTAATTTGATAGTGCCTATGTGATTTTATTTTATTTAATTTTCTTTTGTAATGCCTTACAATTTTATGTATCATGTGTTGTTATTATATATAAACACATAATGATTTACCTTCTATATGAAAAATAAGTGTGTTGATCAATGTTTAGTAGTAGGTAATATGATAAGATTATTATCTAAACATATTTACAAATTTAATGTGGGTATATCTTGATATGGCCTGATTTTTAAAAGATATTAAACATTTGTATATAATATTTCCACATTATTCATGGATTTTCTCATACATGATATATGAGAGAGGTTATTGCAAAAATTCCTCAAATTATCCTCTTTAGGCATACATAAGATTTTATTACCTTTTAAATATGACTAATTTACTTTGAAACATCTTGGTAAACTCTTGGAGCAATAGGTGTAAATAGAGTATGAGATAAATAGTCATCTAAAGGATGGAAGTTTAAATAATCTATTTTATCAGCTATTAAATTATCCTCATTACTTCATAATAATCACTATTTAATAATAAAAAACATGACCATCCCATACTTATGAATTAACCAATAAAGGGAGATCAGGAATAAAATAGTGTTGGTTCTCATTATCTTTATGATATATATATATATATATATATATATATATATATATATATATATATACTGTTACACTTATATCCTTGTTTGTTCCTTTTGTAACTTGTTCTTTTCAAGTTGTTCTATTTGTAAATTTTGAGTTTATAGATTTTTTTTATAAATATTATTTATGTAATCTTTCTCATTCTTATTAAAATATTTGAAATTAATTTTGCTCATTTTCTTTTTTTATTTTATATTTCTTAAGTCTTTTTTGTGTGTGATATATTTCTTGTTGATCTATGCGTAACTTTTATTGATCCACTTGATTGTTTTTAGTACTTGACTCTCCAAATTCATATGTGAATTTTGTGTCCCAAGGAATAACTTGAGGATTGAATTCATATGATTATACCTCATGCATGAATTTAAGACACTTATGAAATTTATATTGGACTACTACCATAATGTGTATCTAAGGTATCCCCAATAGTAAATCATATTTCAATTTACTAAGCATTACATGAAGTAGAGTAGACATTGTTTTCGATCTCAATGTTACATCTAAAAAATCCATTCCAAGTACTTGTCTTGAAAAATATTCAAATACTTTGATAATTTAATCTATTTCTTAGATAATATTAATGTTAACACCCAATTTTTATAATAAATAATTACTACAAATGCTTACTTTTAATCTGGCATCAATTAATATCCACTTGATCCCTTTATTTTGCATTACAAATTGAATAAATAGTGGAATATTTTGTATGATTAGATCTTGTGTTGGAAATTATTCATATCAAAAGGTAATAATGGTTTAATTATATTTAAATGTGATTAATATATAAATAAAATGGACATGTTATATATCACTAGGAATAGTATTATCTCTTAATGTAGTGCATAAATTTTCCTCATAAATTGATGATACCTTTAGTAAGTCAAGAATTAAAACTTTTGCATGAGTATATTTTAATTGAGATTTGATATCATATCCTTTGGATTGATTTTATTGTCTTGTAGGAAGGGGAGGGGGTTGATTATTAACATTTTGACTACCTCCTTGATTTGGTATCCTACATCATCATTTATTAATAGTATGGACCACGAGATGGTAAATGTTAAAACCTATATAGGAGGAGAAGCAATGAAAGGATTCATGCACACCCTTTATCATCTAGTTGTAACTAGTAATCATTATGTTTAAATATTGAATAAATGAGAATTAAATATCACTTAAAATTATGAACGTATAACTATTCTTGTTCATATGTCATGCTTGACTTGACAAAACTTTTCATTAATGGTACTTACATTATAACATTTGATTTATTTCTTTTTTAAGAAAATGTAACCAAGGAAAGTTCATGTAATATAACCATATATTCTTGTAAAAATAAATGAATAAAAATTGAAATGTAAGATCCTAAAAAAAGAAAAGGAAAAATTTTGTGTATGGAGATTAACAAATTATCACAAAATCCAAGGTCAAAAGAATATACTTTCACTATCAAAAATCATATCCAAGGTTTAAATTAAATGATTTTAGTGCTATCTATTATGTTTGAGATTAAAATCAAGATATTTTAGTGTCATATTTAGATACAATATCAAAATAAAATACATTTAGTGTCATATATTCATGAATTTATCTAAACCATAGGAAAAAAATTGAAACCCTATAAGGTTGGAACCATAAGGGAAACCTAGAGATTGACAATGTTTAATCAAAAACTGCATTCACCAATATGTTTTGTCTAAATTTAGATTAAAAACTAAATTAACCATAATCAAGATAAATTAAATATAATAACTTATAATGTTTTAAATGACATTTTGAAAATCATAATAAAATTAGAATACTAAATTTGACAAGTTATAAATGATTAAAATCAAGATAATTATGAATCAAAAAGACAACTTAGTTATTTTATCTAGAATTTGATTGTGTTGATAGGTAGAAGGTGGAAATAGGAAAACATGAACAAAATCTATAAGTTCCCAGAAGTAGTAACTAAAACTACAAAAGGATATGATTGATAGATTGAGGATAAGATCGACTCTCACTCTTATCATACTTGGTCAATCCTATATTTTGATTAAAAACATGAATGTAGGGAATGATCACTTATGACAACTTAATTTAGGTATTTATGTGTATATTTAACTTTTTAAAGAGTGTGTAGGAATTAAAAATATCTTCTTCAAGGTTGAAACCCTAATAGGGCTAGCAATGATTTTTAAACAATAATAAATAGAAAAAGGTGGAGTGTAATTCGGTTGAACTAACGCCAATCACCCGATGATGACTGAACACTACCTACATATCTAAAATTATCAAAAGAGAATCAAGAACACATAGTTCTCCCACATAGTGTGTTTTATACAATTTTTATCCTTTGACTATATGAATGCATTTAAGGATGTCTTGAATACTTTATCATGTTTTTTTGGGCTAGATAAATCAATATTTATACTTGGTTTTAGATTGATTGCAATGATCAAAATTAAAATTAAGAATAATATGTAACTTGTTCTTAATGTGCAATAGTGTAAATATACCTCTATATTAAAATATCCAAGTGAAAGAATAAATGACTTGAGTGTGATTTTATATTAACTCAAAATGGGAAACCACATGCTAGGTTTCCTAAAAACATGTACGGGTGGGATTAGTTTTTTATAAATGATTGTTATAGGGTTAATAACAATAAATTCTAGCATGAAACATGAATGCCTCCCTCTATTTTCCCTATTGTAAATTTTTATCCCTTAGGGATACGTGTGGAATTTTGGGTCTAGGTTTATCTAAATAGATGATTAATGGTATTTTTAGCAATTAAAACATTTATATAAGTGACATATAAGTTTTTAAAATATAAATAGGTACCCATAGGTGCTTAGGATATGGTAAAGGTTTAAAAATAGGTACTAATGAAATGCACAAGTTAACTAGAAATAAAAAGGTGAAAAATTAACATGATCAATTATTTGTGACCAAATTTAGATTACTACAATTAATAAATGTGAATAATGTGACCAAGGTTTAACGTAATTTTTAGAATTTCAACAAATATTAATATGAAAAATCAATTCTAAAGGTATTATATATACAAATAAGACTTCGATATAAGGATTCCTATAATTTAGAATATAAATTGTTAGTGAATCTCTTAAGAGGCTTGAACTAGGTAAAATAATGAGTCTTGTATACATATAAAGGAAATATTTTACACTATCTCAATGCATAAAATTATGTCTATATAGAATACTATAAAATTGTAGGTATTTCCCAAGATTTATATTTAAATCTATTATATATTTTATATTTAATTATATCACAACTATATCCATGTGTTGATACTCACTAGTTGTATCTAAAAGTGGAACTTTATTATGTATATTTATGTGAGATTGAATTAATAGATGCTCTATTAAGCCCTATTATAAATATTGACTAAACTAGTGAGAACACTATGTTTTAATAATTTATCATGATTGAATGAGAGCGAATTGATAGGAATGAGATTTGATACACCTAAGTTGTATTTAGAACTACATGCACTTCTATCATTTCCCACACCCTTAAATGAATCAGATCAATCATATAAAATTAGTAATAATAAATTTTATATAAAAGAAAAAATTTAATACAAATAAAATTACAAGTTATAAAATGGTTTTGTTTTATTGCATAATATTATTGGAAAAAATATTGTAAGTTGTACAGTTGTCTATACTTAGATTGTAATGGTTTGTGCACTTTTGTACTTCTATAAGGTACTATCTTGTATTCATTAAAATTTCATTCTAGTAAATTGTTACCTATTTTTATTAGACTTTTAATATCAATGAAACTTCATTTGTAGGGAAAGTGGACTATGTAAACCCTTATGAAGCATTAATGGAATAACCTTGAACATATCCTGGAAGTGGATGTAATGAACGCTAAAAGTTTAATCTTGGTTATATGATTTAGAAGTGGATGTAGTGAATCCTAAAAGTTTATTCTTGGTTATATGGTGGAATACTATTAAATCTCATTGTGATGTTCTTATTAAGAAAATTATGAGGATGAAAGACTGATTGGACTTAAAAACTTGTTATAATAATATTAA
>JARHVA010002061.1:155000-442500 GCA_037957365.1 Torreya grandis
CTCCTTTAGCACTATATATTTTTAGTAATTGGGACATATTCAAGCACTTAAGTTACCCCTCAAAATATATTATTTACAAACATAAAAAATGGAAGGCTCTACCAGAAGATTGGGTGAAATTAAAATTTGATGGTCCATCTAAAGGCAACCCAATCCCTGCAGGTAGAGGAGTCATAAGGAAATCAAAAGGAGAGATGCTAACCACTTATGTGGGACCTTTGGGAACCTAAAAATCACCTTACATAGGTCAAGATGGCCCTTTAGGATATCCAATTAGCTTCTAAAATCAAGCTAAAAAGAATCATTATGGAGGGTGATTCTTTAAATATACAAAATGCTCTAGAAGGGAAAATAACCCCCTATCATACCATCAAAGACATCATAGATAATGTTGAGCAACTCTTGAGGGGCATGGCACATCTTTACATTGTGCATACTTACCAAGAAGGTAATGGGGTAGCAGTTCAACTCACCATCATTAGAGTAGAAATCCACATTTTAACTAATTAGAACAAAGGAAGCAATGTTACTAATAATATCCTCAAATCCTTACAAGATGAAAGTACCACTATTTGAATAGGACATCATGTCACCACATGTGCATAATATTTCATTCAAGGGGTCAATTTTAAATATGATGATATGCAATTATGATCAGATGAGGAGGTGTAATTACTATAAATTGATATTGGTAGGCTTCCCAAACACCATTCACATTATTCAAAGTCATTCCATCTAGAACCATTTACCTACTTGACTCGGCTCTATTGACATTGCTTTAATGGGAGGAGATAGGGAAATTATTGAGCCCATCTCATGCATGGAAGTACAAGGGTAGAAAAAGGTTTAGAAGAAACTTAAATGTGGGGGTCTCAAAAAATTTATTGTGAGAATCACTACGCATGATGCTGATGTGGTCTAGGATTTTTTAGTGGTCTAAAAAAAATGCAAGGTGATAAATCATGACATAAAAATCACTGGTACAAAGAAGTTTTCTAGGGAGGCAGCTGACATGTCTTGTGAGGGTAATAATGCCTTCAAGGACCAAATAAATAATTAGGAACTCCTTCAATGATTTTTTTTTGATGAATGAGTTTATGAAGATAGACAAGAAAAGATTCCCCTAGGTGGACCTTCCTCATCATTAGTTAGAATTTTGTCTCTAGATAATGCATTATATGACCCTTGAGGGTAAATATACCTTTATCTTTTCCCATCATTTTTTTTACTAAATCACTTTATAAGATATAAGATAATCCTACCTTTATTCCTACATAAATATCTTGAATTTACTATCTTTTCCCATCAAATAAATGAGACCAACCATATAGGACACTAGGAGTTAATTATTCTCCTCATTAAACATGGCCAAACCCTACAAGGGTAGGAGGTCCCTCAAAAGGGATCCTCCACTAGGAAGGGATATCAAGAGGACTCTATAAATGAGGATCCCACTTCAAGATCTTACTGGAATTTTAAGAGTAACCGCTAGGATAGTCTTTCCAAATCCCATATCGATTATCTTCCCCTCAATCTCTTCATACCCAAACCCAAGTTGATCACCCTTGACAAGGGAAATTCTAAGGGGACTGTCCAAAAGGGTAAACCCATTCTGTCAGAGGAGATGAATAATAATAATGAATAGCTTGAGAATTTCAATTCAAAGGTAAAAGAGGTAGGGTTAACCCTTTCCAATCTTATACAAGAGTGGAAATCCTTTCATAGGTAGGATGAATCCACTATGTAGTCTTTCATCATATCCTCTAAGCCTTCTCAGACCCTTATCAAATATTTGATGAAGACCATGGGACCCCCCCCCCCCACTTGGTCCCCCCAAATTAGACCCCATAAAAAATGATCCCATATAGGTCTAAGGGAAAAAGAGGCCATGAATTATTCTTCTAGGTGAGGTATGAGAAGGACTCAACTACACACAAGATAAGATCTCAAAGGTTAAGCAAGATATCCCTTTGAAGAATCTTGAGGAGGAATAAGACCCACTAGAGGGACCCCCCTCCTAATATTTGATGTTTTTATTTTCTTTTGTTTCTATTTATTATGGTTTTTTTTGTGTTTTTTATGGGAATCCTTTTTTTAGCCTATTGATTATTTTGTATTTCAATTTTGTGGTTCCAGGATCCCTGTAAAACTTTTTTTTACCCTATCAAATAAAAAGGAGGATCTATGTTGAAGAAGTAGATGTTGAGTATGATGTCAATGCCAAAACTCAAATATTTATGTTTAAATTAGTTTTATTTGTATTTTATTAGTTTAATATGGGTATTTAATCTTTTTTTTCATGTATTTTTTTTCATTTTTGAACAAATTTTGGGAACTTCCTATCAAATAGCTAGAAGTGTTAGATAGAGTTTAATTCATTAAATGTGTATTTAAAAAAGATGAATTTATATGAATTCATCCCCAATAGGTGGGACACACTATTAATATCTAATTAATTTAATTTTATATTATTATTTTCAATCTCTTACTTTATAGGCATTTGGGGTGCCTAGCTTATCTAGTGTGCATGTTTTTGTTTACTTGTTGAGAAAGGCATCTTGCATGTGACCGTATCTTATAATTAAGTCAAATTTTATTTCTTGAGTCAAATTTTATTTATCTTAGATTATATTTTTAGGAGTCTATTTTTATTTTACTTAAATATTAAGTAAGGTCTTAATTTAACATCAGCCTATCATATAAGTTACTTATAATTGGCTAGTTTTAGCCTTTATTATTAATAAAAGATGGTGTAATAATATAGAACCATAATTATTATTGGAAATTATTTATAAATGTATTTATCTCTGATTTTTATTTTATTTAATCACAAAGGAAACAAAACAAGTATATTTATTCTAATTTGAAGTGATTCCGTGCAATTTTTGTCAACAATCACACTTACAACACTACTAGATTAACAACTAGTAATAATGGAATAAATTGGTTGATATAAAAATTTAATTTTAGAGTAAATAAAAGTTAGTTTTAAGTCCCTCCTTAAATAAAAATAAAAGTTTAATATAAAATCCTCATTAAATAAATGTTCAAAATGGTTTCAAACCATTATCAGGAGTATCATGGCTTATGTGAATTCTGCTTCTATGAATATTCACATCTTAAAAGGTGACAATATTGAATATTAGAGAGATAAATTGAAGTAAATTATTGTATGGAAATGAATTTAGGATATTTTTATCCATGGGTACACACCACATATAGATTTAAATAATTTCAATCAAGATAAAAAAATAATGAAAAAGGATGAAGAAAAGGAAAATGCAAAAGTTTTATTTTATCTTCAAAGTGCCATAGACCCAAGCATCTATACACAAATTTATGGTTTTATAAACTATCATGAGGCATGTAATAACTTAAAAAATTCATATCAAGGATCCATTATGGTAAGAGAATAAAAAAATTCAAACTCTTAAAATGAATTTTAATATTTTGAGAATGTTAGATAATGAAGTAGTTAGAAAATATTTCATAAAGATAAATGACTTAGTGAAAAGAAAGAGGGTTTATGGAGAAACTATAAAATATAATGTTAAAATAAATAAAATTTTAATATATTAGTTTATTTTCATATAATTTCATCAAATAAATAGAAATTTTTGTTTTTCAAGTTGAATATGCCCAATATATGTTAAGGAAATACAATATTCAAAATTTTAAGCCTGTTCACACTCCAATTAAAAGTTGTGAAAAGATAATGATAGAGGATGGGAGTCCTTAAGTTGATTAAAATAATTTTATAATAATTTTTTAAGGTTTTATGTATCTCACTATGGCAAGACCTGACATCAGCTATGGGGTTTCATTAGTTTCTAGATTTATGGGCAATTCATCACTTAAACTTTTGTAAGCAGTGAAGAAAATTTTAAGATATTTAAGAAGTAATTATAATCATGGAATTAATTTTAGACTAAAATTTTAATTATGTATAATTATATACATAAATTTATATTGTTGAGGATCTCTTGACGATAGGAAGTCAAATTCATACTATTGCTTCACATTGGGAAGTGGGTTGGTTTCTTGGTCTTGAAATAAATAAGCTAAAGTTACATTATCCTCTACTAAAGTTTAATATATATCCCTTACATAAGATTTAACATAATTATTATGGTTTATAAAACTCTTATTTTATTTTAGAGAGGCCCAACTTGATCCAACATAGATTTGTTGTCATAACAATGGGGAAATATAATTATTCAAGAATCCACTTTTCTTGATAGAACCAAACATATTGACACTAAAAATTAGTTTGTCAAAGACTTAGTAAATTATAAACATATTTTCATTGTTTATTCAATAATTTAATATCTATTTTATGATATTTTCACTAAGGGATTATTGAAGAAGATTAATAGAATACTTATAGAGGTGATATACATTTCTTCTCTTTGCATCAAAGGAGGGAATGTTGAGTATGATGCTAATTCTAATAATTAAATATTGATTCTATAATTAATTTTATGTGAGTTTTATTATTTAATGAGGGTTAGTTAATTTTCATATATTAATTATTTTTATCTCTAGAACACTTTTTCAAAACTTCCTAAAAAATAACTAGAAGTACTAATTAGAGTCCAATTCACTAAATGTGTACTTAACTAAGCTAAAATATTTACCCATTAATTACCAATAGGTAGAACACAATTTTAGTATCTTATTTAACTTAATATAATATTATTTGGGTCTATATTCTATTTTATATGGATTTGGGGAATGTAACTTTTCTAGTGTGCATGTTTGTGTTTACTTATTGAGAAAGGCATATTATATGTTGAATTTATCTTATCATTGAATCAAAAATGTCCTATTGAATAAAATTTCAATTATATTAAAGTATAATTTTAGTATTATATTTTTATTTAACTTATTTTTTAATTAATGTCTTAATTTAATATTAGATTATCATGCATGTTACTTGTAATTGGATAGTTTTAACCTTTCTTGTTAATAAAAGATGGTGCAATAGTGTGGCACCACAATTATTATTGGATTTTATTTTGCATGTTTAGATTTAATTTTTATTTTAGGTATTCAAAAATTAAAACCAACGAGCATATGTATTCTAATTTGAATTTGTTTAGTGCATTTTTTTTCAACAATCACTTACAACACTACTAGATTATTAAATAATAAATCTAGGATATATTGGTTGATATATAGATTCAATTTCAATGTAAATCAAAGTTGATTTTCACTCCCTCCATACATAAAAATTTTAATAAAATAAAATGAATAATATTTATATATTTAAAAAAGTGAGGATTTTTATTGAAATTTATGAAAATGACTAATTTGGCTTTCTTAGGGCATTTACTATGAGTTGGAGTGTTATTTTAACTTATCATCACTTCTTTAATATCCATGTTCATCATACCAAAGGCATTATATTTATGATTTTTACTAAATTTATGTTAACCTAGGTGAATAAAATCCCCATAGTGGATAAATTCCTAATCATGCCTCTAAGGTAGGTGTGGATACCTAATATTGGTATAATCCTTGTAAGTGTAATACAATTATCATGTTTTTATGAATATAAATCATTGGTCTAGATTAGGCTCTTGGAACTTTATCTTGTGTTTTAAATACTATGTATGGTCATGTGTTATTATTATTATTATTATTATTATTATTATTATTATTATTATTATTATTATTTTATCTCTCTTTTACATTTTTAAAGTCTTGGAATCCATGTGATTCTTCCTTTGTCATGTGATTTATAATTTTATAGTATTAAAATAGTTTTGACACTAGTCAACATGTGTTTTTTGCCTCTTTGGGTCTTGAATCTAAGTTATTATTTCTTGGTCCCTATTTTTATGAATTTTATATCTTATTTCAATATTATCTTATGGCCCAATATTATTATAATTTGAATTCAATAATTTTATATATACAAAGTTACCCTAAATAATTTGATATGCATTGATTATACATCATGTGCACAAAAAATTATAAGGAGTTTCATGAAATTTATTTTTAGTATATTATCTATCAAAGTGTTATAATGAAATGTTTCAAAAAATAAGGACTAATAAAAGATCATATAAAATCTCCCTATTTGCATTGTATTTCATATTATGGGGATAATTGATAGTAAGTATCATATAATTATATTGGATTATTAAAATACATGAGTGATGGTTTCCAAATTGGAAGAAATTAGGGGTTGACTAAGGGAGGCCCCTAAAAACCCCCACTTTTTATGTCCTTATCATATATTCTTGGCATGGATTAGGGATAAAGTAAAGGATAAATAATTAAAGTAGTCTCATGCATCTATTCCTAAATTTGAAATAGTTTTTTGAGTGATACTTATTAACAAAGAGTTTCATAATGTTTCAGACTGTACAAACATTTGAAACTATTACTATAGAAAACATGCAATTTTTTGGATAGATTATCACTATCAACATATTTTGATATTAGTTTATCACTATTGGAGGAGTCTAATTTGGGTTACATTATTAGAGCTAAGTTGGTTCACCTATCTATATCTTATTTTACATTATCTTATGCAAAATACATGAGTGATGGTTTCCAAATTGGAAGAAATTAGGGATTGATTGAGGGAGGTCCCTAGAAAAACCCATTTTTTATATCCTTATTAGATATTCTTAGCATGGATTAGGGATAAATTAAAAGATAAATAATTCAAGTAGTTTCATTCATATATTAATAAATTTGAAATAATTTGTTGAGTGTTATTTATTAATGAAGAGTCTCATAATGTTTCAGACTATACAAACATGTGAAACTATTATTATAGAAAACATGTAAATTTTTGGATAGATTATTAATATCAACATATTTTGATATTAGTTTATCACTATTGGAGGAGTCTAATTTGGGTTAAATTAGTAGAGCTAATTTGGTTCACCTCTCTATATCTTCTTTTACATTATCTTATGTTTGTTTCTAATCATTTCTACTGAATATTTTGATAAAAGCGAGTTTGAAATCAAATATTTGGCTATAAACCCCCTTATAAATTATTAATATTTCAAAGTGTTTCTATCCTTCCCTATATTAGGTATAAATTTTATATGTTTATTTATTATATTTAGATCAAGTTTTATTTATGACCTTATTTTTGTGATTAATGTATTTTTATTTAACCTAGATCCATATTTCATCAAAACATTATAGTGAACCCATATCCTCTTATGCCCCTTAGCATTAATTTTTTTCCTTCTTGTTTATTAGATATGATTTTTTCTATATTAAAACATTGATTATCATGATTATTTATATTTTAGGGTTAGTACTTGCATTATTATTCCTTATTATTAAGGTTATCTTTTATTTGTGCCTAATGATATTTACATTTTATTACATGCTCATTTTTCTTTCTGGGGTTGTGCTTATGTTAGTTTTAATCACACTAGGGAAAATTATAAGGTAGAATATAATATTTCAAAACCTATAAATGAATATTCACTCCAAGGCATGAGTTTCAAGGTATTGTGTTTTTTAAACAACATGTTGGTGGAATAGCAATGATTAAGATAGTTTGTTTACCATGGATGGGTTTGTCTACGGATGAATCTAAACCTACTTAACATGGGTGTATTGATGATGAATCTAATCTAATGTTGGTAGGACCAAAATAAATTCAAAAAGAGGGAAAAGTAAGGGCAAAAGAAGACCTATGAACTAAATAAGATAAAAAAAATTCTAATCCTACACTTGAAGTAAGGGTTAGACAAGTTTACTTATTATATTTAGATAAAGTGTTATTTATGACTTTATTTTTGTGATTAATGTATTTTTATTTAACCTAGATCCATTTTTCATCAAAACATTATAGTGAACCCATATCCTCTTATGCCCCTTAGAATTAAGTTTTTTCCTTCTTGCATATTAGATATGATTTTTTCTATATTAAAACATTGATTTGCATGCTTATTTATATTTTAGGGTTAGTACTTGCATTAGTATGCCTTATTATTAAGGTTATCTCTTATTTGTGCCTAATGATATTTACATTTTATTACATGCTCATTTTTATTTCTAGGGTTGTGTTTATGTTAGTTTTAATCACACTAGGGAAAACTTTGAGGTAGACTATAATATTTCAAAACCTATAAATGAATATTCCCTCCAAGACATGATTTTCAAGGTATTGGGTTTTTTAAACAACGTGTTGGTGGAATAAAAATGAGTAAGATAGTTTGTTTACCATGGATGGGTTTGTCTATGGATGAATCTAAACCTACTTCAAATGGGTGTATTGATGATGAATCTAACGTAATGTGGTTAGGACCAAAATAAATTCAAAAAGAGGGAAAGGTAAGGGCAAAAGAAGGATTATGAACTAAACAAGATAAAAAATTTCTAGTCCTACACTTGAACTAAGGGTTAGATAAGTAATAAAAAATTAGTGTCTATTCTAGGACACTGTAATCACACCACCAGTAATAAACATATTTAATATTCAAAGGGAACAAGGATAAAATAAACTTTGTCATATGTAATCAAAGTTTGTCACATTTGTAAGATTGTTCTTGCACATCTACAAGGGGATTATGATTAATACACAAAATCCATTCAAATTAATAATAACACAATACGAATAACTATATTGAAAGACAACTCATGTGAAATCAAGAGACTAGTATACCAGAGTGACAAAACTTCTTAAAAAATCCATAGTTTTGGAGAAAAATAAAGATCCACACATTAAAACCAATCACAAAACTTTCCTTAAAATTTTATATTAATCTTAATTACCAAAAATATCCTCCCGTTGGGATCGAGAGGATATAAATATATATAATCTTGGGATGGGGATGCATCATCTCTTAATCAAAGTCTAAAATTACATGTCCAAAAATAAAATCATGTGTTGATTATCATGCAAACAATACATGTACAATGGTGTTTTCCCAAAATAGAATTCCTTGACTAAAATACTATAACTATATATATGTATATATATATATATATATATATATGCCAAATACATTGGGAACTAAAAATTATCACTTAGTTTTATCAAGAAAATACAAACATATTTAAGGTGGTGTTGATGTGGCATTGATAAAAGAATAAAATGATGAGGTAACAATTGTAGGAATTGAAGTGGATGAAACCACTATTGTAACTTGAGTTATAGCTAGAACAAACATTATCATTGTAGATATGCTAGAATTTACTGCCAATGTATATATATAAGTGAGTATCATAAGTGGAACACATGTTGGCCCTATATGCATATATATTAGTATATATCTAAGAGACTAATTACCTTGAGGAGGTTCCCATGTTTCCCCTAATACTGAAGTTAACTTGTTTTTTACCTTCATTTGTAGATATAACACATAGTTAGCTTAGAAGTTGATATCAATAGTTTTAAAATTAAGAAGAGGCCTTTTGAAAAACTATGGGAGATTATCCATAAATTTATTACGTATGAATAATACATCCTTGATCTCCACATAAAGTGTCTCAGTTCTTATAATTATATCTCTAGAAAAATTGACTAATTAAATAATTTCATCATTGGTTCTATATATTATGCCTTTAATTATTAGATTGAAAATTGTTAGCTGTAGCTTGGAGAATATTCTCAAAAATAGGCTTAGTAAATAATTTCCAAAGATAATTTCTTATCTTACTAACTCTCATGTATTTCAAAATAGAGATCGGTTCTCTCTCTTGATTCATAAGTTGTTGCACTAGAGTCCACATTTCTTGATGCCATTCAAGAAAACCATCCCTCTTAGTAGTAATGTAATTTTGGGAAAATGTATCTTATTTTGTTGTTAGTAGGTTTAAGTGTGAATACGTCTTATTATTTGTTTCTTGGATTAAGAAGTCAAGCTTAACCTCTATATCCTCCATTTTATTATAAAATTGAATTATGCACCCCCCATATAGGCTAGGATGTAGTCTTATTAAACCTTATTAAATTAATGGTGTCATATAACATTTCGGATACCTCATATAAGTTATGTTTTATCTCCTTAGGAGCCTAAATAGTGTTCCTCTCCTATGACATTTAAATAGATTGATCATAGATTTTAAACGTATATTTAATTACTCCTTTGGTAACATCTACAAAATTGGAAGGGTCATCCTTATGTCCATATACATTAGAAGGATTTAATTTTATTCTCTTTGTTAGAGAGAATATGTCTTATCTTTTTTCCCAAATTGACCTATTCTACTTCAAAAACTGTAAACTTTCTTTTAACCTTCCCATAGATAGTATTTTATCTATCAAAGTGGAACTTGGTTGTTATTTCCTAAAAATTACTTATTTTTTCCTCCATAATTCCTCTTATTGTAACGACTTAATCCATGAAGGAATGCTTAATGTAACTTGTCACTCTACTTACTCTATAACTATAATAATGGAAGAAGATTGCGATAGAAGATACATCAATGTGGGAGAATATTTTCCTAATATAGGAAAATGAGGTATATCCTTCTTCTATCCAGTAACCTATTTTTATTTATGTGTATTAATGATGTATGTAGACTTCTTAGCTTCCCTATACATTGAAATTATAGGGGAATCTATCTGAGCAACTTGGCCAATGGCATTCCCAATTATGTAGAAAACCTAAGGGTGTGGATTATGTAGTAAAAAATGGAGGTGGACACCAGGGTTTCAAAATTTACTCCCATTACTATTTTGGGAGACTGAGGAATAGTTACAATAAATAATTAATAGGTTATTAGGGTGATAAGTATATTTTTCAAGTAATTTATGATTGATGTATATGTAACCCTAGTAGTAATAACAATATTAATAAGATCCATAATATAAAACTAGTATATAATGGACAAAATTGGCATTATAGCCACTTGAGGCTTATTTGTTTGGCTCAAAGAATGTAAAAAATTAATAGGATTTACTACATCAATTGTATTAATATAAATTGAGGAATTTATAAAAGAATGAGGGATTGTTGTACTTATAATATGATATGGGATAACTAGGGTGATAGTTGTAATTTTCACTATTTTATCATAAGATGAAGAGCATGGGGGTGTAGTTGATGATGGCCTATGTGTCTAGGTTTGTAATTTTGATTTTTCATCCCCTTTTATATCTCCATATTTATTTATCAATAATTTGGTAGACATCAAAATAACACCTCCTTGATCAACCTATTTAGATTCACCTAATATCTCAATTCCTCTAGACTGAGTACTTTATTTTGTCATCCATTCATCCTCTTTGTCTCATTAGATGAATATGTTTCCTCAGTTTCTATCTTGGACACCCTTTCTTGTTTTATTATCTATTTTTGTTTTCTTCTTCACTATAATAGATTTGAACAGGGTTTGATCTTTTTATACCCTTTTTTATATCCTCACTTTCCTTAGAAAGTTCTACTTGTTTCTCTTCCACTTCCACATTTTGGGGTGAAATACGAGTATTGGGATTAATTTTATAGGTAATTGGTGGTTTATAAATAATAATGGTTGGCCTATATAAGTTGGAGTGGGAGATGAATGGATTGGAATGTTAATAGGTGGTAATGAAATGGGGGGTATTATGAAAAATAGAGGAATCATGGGTGGTGAAGGTGTTTGCCTAGGATATTTAGTAATAACTAATGGTGGTGATACTATGATAGGTTGTGACATAGGAGGAGAATTAATGGAAACATGAGATAATATAATAGTAAAACTTAATTATTGTGTTATAGTTAATGGAAGTAATGGGAGCATAAAAATTATCCATCTATCATTGTAGGCATTACAAGTCTCTCCACACTAGCTATGTGTTGAGGAGAAGTAGTAAAAACTATGTATGTTGGTTATCTTAGAGAAGTGTCAATTCTTCCTTCAATATCCACTTCCCCAAATAGGACATCTTATTCTTATATGTCTGCTTCTATGTGAGGAGGTCTATAAATAGGTTTAAAAATTCATTTTAATTTTTAAATCCACCTAAAATATTCCTCATTATTATGGGATCATATTGGATCTTATATGCTAATATCATTTATATATTTACCCTTCACATCCTAATAATAACCTTAGTGTCATGCTCTACATTTATGAAAATGTGGTCATGACTATAAGAATGGTGACCATAGTTGATTTTAAATTTCACTTCATATCTCTTGATATGATCCTTGGCATTATTCCTAGGGTCCAAATTCCTAAATGGTGTCCATTTCAATCCATAATGCACCCTTATTTTTCCAATAGACTAGAATCACTCCAACCTTGTACATTGCATTCAACCAATGTTAAGATCAGTTGGGTGGGTGGATGCTTAATTATCCCTTCATAAATCCACATCAAAACTATCAAATAATTGATAAACAATTTCATATTTAGCCAATTTGTCATGCAAAATTCAAGGTAATTATAAAGGGTACACCTTGGTACCTTCTATCTTGATTACAGTGCACTCACGATAAAACCAGTATTCACCCATTTTTTAAATACTCATCTTTATAGGATCTGATAATATAGACATTTTATTATCATATATGGCTTCGTATAACATAAGATAAAATATTTATATCAACCTTTTCATTTGCTTTCTGAACCTATGCATATGGAGGACATTAAATTCATCACAAATCTTATTCTTTGGATATTGTATGGATGGTTGTTAGGGTTCTTCATATGTTGAATGCATAGTTACAATCATGGCATTTACCACATATGACATCATATATAAGTTACCATTTAGTAATATTCCTATATTTTTGATTCATATAATCAAATTGGAGCTAATTATCTCTCCTAAATCTATGATTTTGTTGGAGGTCAGGATAATATCCAACAATAAGACCCATATATCATTGACATAAGTAATGGTTGAGAAACCATATATTATTTTTATTAAGGCCATGAAAATTATTTCCCTTGGTATAAATTAAATAATGGGGATAGAAAAAGTAAGGACTTGAATCACAAATTTGGTTAGGTTGCTAGCCCATTCATTCAACTTTTTATGGAGGTTGTTAGTGAAGAGCCATGATTCAACCATGTCTTACCTATAGGTCATTTCTAGGAGAGGAAGTTTGTATTATCTCTTGAAATCATTTCCAATTATTTATGATGTTGGAGTTTTTATAAGTCTAAAATGTAATATTTTCCCATTAAAAATTAAATCAAATAATAATTCAATATAGGGCATTACCTCTAGTTTGGTTGTAGCATTTTGTAGACTGATTACTTTCATTACTAGTAGGTCATCACTATACCTTTGTGTGAAGATTGAAACTTGGTCCTCAACCTTGTATGGATCAACTACATCAACCTCATCCTAGATAGTGGAGTAATTTTTTATGTCATGGTTGAAGTATATTGAATCAAACATTGTATCAGTGTACTCAATTATTCCCACAATTGAGTATGTAGAAGAAGTTAGAGTGTGAGATGAGGAGGGCATTGAAAATCTAAGTGGAAAATGTTTATTCTATGAATAGTTTGTAATCTCTTGGTCTATATAGATATTTTAATTCATAATGTGTGAATTCATAATGTGCACTTAATAGATATAAGGCAATGTGATTAGATTGGATATGGAATCTCTAATTATATTACTTTGGGTGTGTTGGCCTTGATAATTGAATTTATTAATTCACCAATTCATGAAAATTAATATAAATAATGTATTTCACACAATTCCTTATCTATTATTTCCATTTGAATTTTATAACATCAATTTTCATGTATTTTATTTCCATGTGTCTTCTTATACTTGCTTATATCTCCTAGTTATCATAATGTGACAAATGTTTATTTTCCATACTTTCAATCTTGGTATTAAATTTTTTTTATATACTTATGTGGTAGAGGGATAGGTATTTCTATAGAGGGATAGGATTATTGGACTTTAACATTTTAGATGCATGTTAGTAGTATGATGACACATTGATGGATCTCACTAGTATAATTACATAGGATAATCTATATAAATAATTATGTTGACATCATCTCTAGTTGAGTGAGATGATGACATGTGGATGGTTCTCAGTGATTTTATTTCCTAGGATAATTCATATAAGGAACTCTATCAACAACACCTTTGAGTGAGTGTAATGATGACATGTGTATGGATATCTATGGTACGTTTGCTTGAGATAATCCATACAAGAAACTATGTTGATGTCACCTCCTAGTGAGAAGGATGATGACATGTGGATGGCTCTCACTGATTTGTTTGCTTAGGATACTTATGTTTTTCACTTTGAATCTAGTTTAGTATAATTATATCATGTGAAAAAATTATATTTGATCTAGTATTTATTATGGGACACTTAAGCATGAAATATCTTATTTAAGATATAACTTAGGTAAAGAACCAACTAAAATCATAACATGACAAACTAGTTAGCCATTTAATCATAAATCAAAAATGTATATAAGTACTAAGTTAGAGGAAACTCAAAGGAAAAAATTGAATCATATAATATGGATTATTCATATATTTGATTCTCCTATAACTTTGAAACATAATAAAAACTTATAAATGACCTTAAATTTATGCTTTTTATATTCTACATCATAGACTTCTAGTTCACTAGACTTAGAACTAGGATATTCAATCAATATTGGGTCCCTATATAGATTTTAAAACTATGTGTGTATGTTAGGGCACAATAAATGATGACTCATAATCCTAAGTATTTTATAACCTACAATCTCATTAATGCATCATAATTAGGTCTACTAAGAAAATAATAAGTAAACTAGACTTTGAAAAGGACTCCTACTTCCTTATACAACATACTAACCACTTTCATTCCTTGGAGTTGAGTGTTTGATTTTATGTGAAATTAATTTCCCCTCGTTATGAGAGTTTTATAAAGACTGGAATAAAAACTATAGGTTTTGTTTTGACCTCAAATTTTTTAACCAAATAGTAAGGGAAGCCTAGGAATTGATCTACTACCAACCAAATGTCTATAGCTCTTGTAGAGATACCTTTGTTTTTGATCTAATTATTGCTCTACTACTAGCCAAGTATACATAGCCTCAATATAAATTACTTGAATCACCTTTTTATATCATTTTGTATGATGATTTTTTAACACCGATATAATAAGGGTTGGGAATTAGCATTAACTAGGTGTATGTATAAGAAAACTTACTTTAATCAATATGTCCATGTCAGTGTGTATCCAATTATATGTTTAATATCTTACATCCAAGTTTTATAATTTACTTACATATTTAATTTTTGGAAATGAAAATTATTTATAAAATTTTCATGACTATTTCAAACCAAATCTAAGGCATCTAGTAAACTCATTCAATCCAAACCAAACTTAATTTAGTCATAACACATACCTCAATCCTAAAATCTCAAGTCATGTTAGAATAAATCCTTATGAAAATCAATTATGTATTCTTTTCAATCATCTCCTTATTTTTATAAAGTCATTTTTAACTTTACCATATAAAATTAGTTGGTCTATTATTCAATTTCAGAAAATAAATCTAGAAATCATAACAACTAATCTACTAAAAGTAAGTGTAGAAAGTAGGAAACATTCAATCTAAAAAAATTAAAAAATGTTATAGAAATCAAGAAATATAATATATAAAATAGGTAATCCAATATACTCCTACATCTACATATTTACTTAAAATCACTAAAAATAATCTCCAATTGGAGTAGCCATGAGATAATGTCTCAAAAATTGTCCATTGACTAGAAAATTTAGGTCATTACCTTGTAGGTTCTTCAAGTAGAAGTAATTATTACTTAGGATTTTAGATATTTGATATGTCCTAATCCACAAAGGAGTGAACTTATCATGTTGTCCTTTATTCTCATGTGATTTATCCCATAAAATCACTAAGTTTGAAATCCTAAAGGCCTTAGTCTAAGAGCTTTTATCAAACCATATTTTGATAATGTCTTGATGTTTGTTGAAGTTGTGTAGTGATTTAGTTCTTACATTTTCCATCTAGACTATATCAAGTAGTCTATACTATATTATTTCATATTTTCCCATGTAATATTTGCATAAACTAGTATGTTGGTATTTTAAGAGTAGAGGGGAAGTCTAGATGTTACCCATACACTAGAAGAAAAGGTGAAGCCTTGAGATCTTTATTGTGTCTTGTTTGGTCTACCCACAGTGCACTTCAATAAGAGATACCATTCTCTTGGTTTATTTTGTGTTGATTTATTTGTGGCTTCGATTATATTTATATTTTATATTTTACCATTCCATTCCCTTGTAGATAGTATTTTGAGAACTTGATGGTGGTTTGGTTGTTGTAGGCCCACTTAATAAATTCAATAGACTATATATTTAGACCATTTTCACAAAACAAATAAATTAGACTACTAAACTTGGTTAATACATTATCTTCTAGAAACTTATGGCCATAGCTTATATCCATCTAGTGAAATAGTTAGCAGATTTGAGGACAAACTTGTGCCCTAATGAAGAGTATGGTTAAATTACCCCAATAAAATCAAGGACCCATTGAGAAAAGGGGCATCCTTATATGAATGGTTGTAGTGGCATCACATCATTTACCTCCTTTTTTTAAACACATGGAATTCATGGTAGGTTCTAACATTATTATGCACATCTTTAAATATCATGGGCTATTAATATCCCATCATCAAGATTTTATGAGTTGTTTCATTGACTGAGTGTATGTAAAACACTGATCTTCTATTGTAGATTATCCAGGATGTCCATAGATTCTTCTCTCAAGACACACCTTGAATATATTCCCTCATAGTTATTTATGTATAGTACTCCCTTATTAATCATATAATGAGTTGATTTAAGCCTAAGGGCTCACCTTTACTCTCTATTTAGCTCAAGGGGACATGTACCTATGAGTAAGTAGTGGATGATTTGAGTGTACCACTCACCACCAACTACTTGATATTCATTAATTTACTCAATGTAATTACATGGATTAATCTCAATCATGAGCTATATGATTCCTTGGACTATTATAATCTTGGATGGATTGATTTAAAGGTCAAACTCTTAAACTTTGGCCATTCGCTTTCCTCTTATTTAGCTAATTCATTCTGGGCAAGTGTCAACTTGTCAATTGGGTCTGATACGATGGCATATGTTTTGTTCCTTAGAATATAATGTTTTAAATTTTTCATAGATTTGATTATTGAATTTATCTATTTGTATATCATGGAGTATTTCAACTTTTCATACTTTATATTATTATTCATGAAATAAATGGGAAGTTTATTATCATCCTCCTTTTACGTAGGCATAATAGCTATAGTATGTTTTGAAGTGAAAAAATAAAGATAGAAATATTCATTTAAGTCTAAGCTAATCAGAACTAGAGCTTGAGCAATGGTATTCTTGATGTCTTGAAAATCTCTCTTAGCCTCTATTTTCCACTCTATCTTGATGTCTTTATTTAGCACATCATTCAATGGCTTGACAATATCTATAAAACAAAAAAAAAGAATTTCCTTACAAATTTAATCTTACTAAAGAAATATTTAATTCTTTTTTGTTGTTTGGAGGAGTAATCTTGGAAATGGACTAAACCCATTATAAATCAATTTAGATCCCATATCTATTGATGATATGTCCCTATAACTTCCCTTTAGTGGCCTTAAAGATGTTATGCTTTAGATTAAGGGAGACTCCATATCTTTTACATATATCATGTACTCTTTGTAGATGATCTACATGATTAGCTATATCATTAGAATACACTATTAAGTCATCCATATAGATGATGATGTTTTTTACAACATGTCCCTAAAAGGTAAAGTCCATTTCTCTCTATAAGTTTTTTTTTTTTACATTGATTAGGCTAAAAGGCATCCTTTTTTATGTAAACATTCCCCACATGGTATTAAATTAAATATACATTTTGTCTGGTGATTATAATAACACTTGGTTATAGCTTGATAATCCATCCAAAAAGGGCATCATCTCAAATCCACTAACCATCTAAATTACCTCTTATAGGTAGGTCAAAGGATATATATCCTTTTTTGATGTTTGATTCAAGTTCTTTAAGTCAACATAGATTTGGATTTCTCCATTCTTATTTATAAATGATATTAGGGTAGATACCTAGGTATAATGCTTGATTGGTAATACAATCTTAGAATCCAATAACTTATCTACCTCTATTTAGATTAGATTATTTAGTATTGGATTAACTAGATTCTACCTCTACCTGAAAGGCTTGTGTTTTAGTTTTAATGCAATAGTATGTGTGATGACTCTAAGGTCAAATATTTTTAAATCTTCATATGTCTAGGTGATCATATCTTTGTAATATGTCAATATACTCCTTAACTTTTATTTCTCACTTTCAGTGTACCTTATACCAATATTCACAAACTGAGGGTGTTGGTTGGTGACTAGATTCTCTTTAATGAAATAGAATTCAATTGTTATAGGTTGATTATTCTTTTGATCTTATGAATCTATGTTGAAAGCTCACTCTAGGTAAACCATCCCTAGATAGATGTAGTTCTTCTTCAGCTATACAACACCATCATATCGTAGATATTAAATATGAATGGGATCAACATAATTTTCATCTATTAGCTAAGAATAAAATGTCCTATAAATACTCATGAATTGCATAATCTACTGATTGACTTAAAATACCTAGAAGTTTTCCACATTTTTTAGAATAGGGGGACAAGGAACCAACTCCATAGAGAATTTCTACATCTTGGACTCTTTAAGTAGTGTCAAATTGGTATCTAAAACTTATAATGAACCTATCATCTAATTTTTTCCATTGGGATGGATATTATGTTGAATGCCTCAAATGAATGATCAATTCCATGATCGATGCTTATACTTATTCAAGTAGGTAAGATTCTATTGATACTTATTTCTAATTTAGTTGATAACTAGCTCTAAATCTCTAAATATTTTCAATTGTTTGACATTATGCTTTAGTGTGAATTTTAAGCTAATGATTAAAAATTCTTACTCAACCCTATTATTTTTGAAAGTAAATTACAAATTTTAGGTAGCTAGGTATTGTTTACCATTTGGGTATGTCAGGGCTACACCAACACTAGAACATTGATTTGATCTAGGTTCATCAAAATGGAGGGTCCATAATTAAGAAGGACCTTCAAATTTTTGTTCATGAAGCACTTTCTTGGTATTAAATGTGTACACTCATGAAAAATGCAAAGTCAACATTATTATTCTTGATGTAGTACTCAGTGATCAGGTACTTCATCTTCAACTCTTTATCTACTTGGATATGATTGGATACTCCTTTCAAATGTAACCACATGTGTGATAAATATGTATCCATATACCTATTCACTATCTTTGACCATTCAGTGTCAACAACTAGACTATCTATGAGTTATTTCACACATGGCTCTAATTATAATTAGATGTGTACACTTGTCATTATCTAATGCATGGTACATAATATTTGTCCAACTATAGGATCACTCTTTTTGACTTATCTAGGGTCAAACCTAGCTTATTACACATAGATGATGGCATTAAATTGGTTAAATCATTGAGTCAAACAAGTAATTGTGTACTTTCTTTCCAAACATTTAGATAATAAAAAAAAATTATGGTACTTAGGTTTGTATTTATATACCACCACATTATCATGGGTAGATTCATACTATTCAGACATAGAGGATCTCCCTATCATATCTTTGAGAAATAACTCCCTTTATTTAATGATTTTATCTAGTTCATGTAGGGTAATATTAGCCCTAATTTTATTCATATCCTCACTAATGTTGTCCCTATATCTAATTTGTGGTTTTATGCTCTATAAATGATCAAACCTTTTAGGGGGGAGGTCTATTATTATTGGCCTTAGAATCTAGAGGATTAGTATCATTGTTGTATGGAAGATTTAAATTAGTGACAAGATGTTTGTTCCCTAAATTGTAATAGTTCCTTTAGAACTAGTGGAATGCATGGATCTCATCTGTATTATCCTCTGTTGCAATCTCATCTTCCATTGGGAATGGGAATTCATAGGTCTCAAAGACCATTACTGTATTGGGGTTCCCTAATGCATTGGAGGAAGATGGATCTAGCTTGTTCACAAAAATATCTTATCTTCCCATTTCTTTCTAAAATATTTCAAAAGTAGTGCATAACTTTATGCAATATAATTCCCCATGTTTTATAGTATTTGAACCCAACACCAATTAGGTAGTGTTGATTCTAAGATATTTATTCTAGGAACCTTTTTATGTGGCTATTATTATGTGTTATTTCCAAGATTATTAAAATTCATGTTATATATTTGGAATATGAATCCCTCATTTATATTTTGTCAGCCAAGACTTCCCATTATTTTTTTCATTCTCAAGAATTCATTACTTAACTTTTACACCATCCTCTAAATAGAATCTAATTTAACTTTTTTAGAGTCTATAATTTCACCCATAATGGTAGAAGTGTTGACTAAATTAAATTTTGGATTTGGTGTTGATGGGATCTATGAACATGATTATTCAAAAATATCAATATTTGATTTGGTGAAACATGGGACAAAGGAAACTACATGTGTGTCTAATTTTAATTGTAAACCATAGTGTTCTAGTTAGCATTTAGAATTCAATTTGTCAGTAGATAGTTCTAGTATATATTGGTTTTAAATAGGCTCTATAATTAGGGATTTATTTTCCTAACAATGTTGATGGATTCAACATGTGTTTATGGTAGGTAAATGATACATGTTCCTATATGCAAAAACATTGAGGTTGTAAGATTCAAGGTGTTCTTGTACATCTCAAGGGTTAGCACAACATTAGGTTTATAGGCAATTTATAGTTTGCAAAACATTTTTTAGAATCTAACATTAGCGATTTTAATGGGTTCATTGATTTCTCTCCTCATACTATACAAATGTTAGTATATCACACTAAGACTAGTAACATGTCCAAATTGACTTAAGAAGGTGATTTCACATTGGACCTAAGAGGTAATTGAGTCTTGTGTGAGTTTGATAAAACAATCATAAGTGACATATTATAGTGTGAAGTGGAAAAGGATGTATACCATAACCTTATTAACCACATTTATTATCCCTAAAGTTATCTTAAAATACATTAGGTATTCTTTATTAGGTCTTCCTCTAGAAGAAGAAGATGGAAGATATATTTTAATGTTTCTAAGTAAGTCATGGGCAACACCAATAATATAAATAACATAACTAACTAAAAAATATAGAACCATTGGGTATAATAGGATACAAGGTCACCTAGTTAGAGAGTATGACTAATCTTGGGGCCCCCTCTTCATACCTTTATCAGATCTAACTGTTATATGGATTTCCAAATGTGGGAATATCAAGTTAGTGTCTTAGGTAGATCTTGTTAATCTTTTAATTATATCCAATTCAACTCAAGTGACTCTCTTTACATAAATAGAGGTGGGGGTTCAGACCCTCTTTCTATTTCTAGATAAATTCTTATTGATGTGGCTTTTATGCACGCTAGGGAACTTTAAGAGGTAGCCTATAACATTTTAGGATATATGAATTAATATTCACTCTAAGGCATAAGTTGTATGGTATTGGGTTTTATAAGACCTATTGGTGGAATAATGATGAGTGAGGATGTTTATTTATCATGGATGGTTTCATCTATTGATGAATATAAACCTACTTTAGATGGGTGTATTGATGATGGGTATAACCTCATATGGGTAGGAATAAAAGAAACTCAAAAGGAGGGAAAATTAAGGAAAAAAATAAGGCATGTGGACCAAACAAGATGATAATTTTTTAAGCCAACATTTGAACTAAAGGTTAGACAAGTAATCAGAAACCAATGTCTAATATAATCCACTTTAATCACACTAAAAATCAAACATAATTAAGATTCAAAGGGGAAAATGATACATTAAACTTAAACATATATAATATTGTGGTTGCACATATATTGGGGGGATTATGATTAATACAAAAAAGGCATTCAAATTAACAATAAAACCATATGAATAATTATATTGAAAATATACTCATGTAAAATAAAAATAATAAGATACCAGAGTGACATAGCCTCTTAAATACATAGGTTTGGAGAATAATCTAGAATTCACACATCAAAACCAATTGAAAAATTATCCACAAAATTTCCTATCAATATTAATTGCCAAAATTCTCCTCCCTTTGGGATTAGTAGGATATAAATATATATAATATTAGGATGGGGATATCTCATCTCTTAATCAAAGTCTAAAATTACATGTCCAAAAATAGAATGATGTGATAATTTTCATGAAAATTATGCATGTATAATGGTGTTTTACTATAATAAAATTCCTTTACTAAATTTTATATATATATATATATATATGTATGTATATATATATATATATATATATATGCATATATAATTTTAGTAAAGGAATTTTATTATAGTAAAACACCATTATACATGCATATATATATATATATATATATATATATATATATATATATATATATATATATATATATATATATATATGACAAATACATTAGGAACTAACAGTTTCAACTTAGTTGAATCATGAAAGTACATAAATATTTAATGAGGTGTTGATGTGTCACTATTGGAATAAGAAAACTATGAGGTGATAGGTGTAGGAACTAAAGTGGATGAAAATATTATTGTAACTTTAGTTACAACTAGAACACACATTGTCATTTTAGATACACCCAAATTTGTTGCTAATGTAGTTGTAGTAGTGAGTATCTAAAGTGGAACATATGTTGTACCTATTTACATATGCACTAGTGTATATCTTGGAGATTGAGTACCTTGAGGACGTGCCTTTCATTCCCATACTTCTAAAGTTGACTACTTTACTACATCCATTTGTAGATGTAATGCATGGTTAACCTAAAAGTCGATATTAATAGCTTCAAAATCAAGCAAAGGTTTTTTGAAGAACTATGGGAACTTTTGTATAAAAATATTATGTATGAATAATTTATCCTTGAGCTCCACATAAAGTATCCCTAGTAAAATTCACTAGTTTTATAATTTCATAATTGGTTCTATATATTGAGCCTTCAATTTTAGCTTGAAAGTTTTCAGATGTATCTCAAATAAGACTATAATAAATGTAATCGATAATTATTTTCCAAATAATAATTATTAACTCAATAAATCTCATATATTTCAAATTAGAGACTACTTATCTCTCTTGATTGATAAATTATTGCACTAGAGTTAACATCTCTTGATGCCATTCAATCAAACCATCCCTCTTGGTAGCAACATAATTATCGGTCCATGTAGATTATGTTGATATTATTAGGTTTAACTTGTAATATGCCTTATTATTTGTTACATGGCTTAAGAATTTAATCTTACCCTATATATCCTTGATTTTATTAAACAATCAAATTATGGACCCCCACTTAGGTTGGGATGTAGTCTTAGAAGACCTTATTAAATGAGTGGTGTCATACAACTTTTTGGGTTACCCATGTAAGTTATCTATTATATCCTTAGGATCCTAAATATTTTTTCTCTCATTTTACCTATAAAAACATTTGTCATATATTTTGAACATTTATTTGATTACTCCTTTAGTAACATATATAAAACTATAAAGGTCCTCCCTATATCTATCTAAGTCATAAGGATTTAACTTTTTTTATTTGTCAGAGAGAATATATCTTCTCTCTATTAAAAATAAACATATTCTCATTCAAAAAACATAGTATTTATTTTATCCTTACTCAAGGTATTAGTTTGTATATCAAATTGGAACTTCACTATTGGTTTCTCAGCAATTACTAAGTCTTGCCTCTCTGCTTCATCTTGTTGTAGCTACTTAAACCACAAAGGAATGCTTAATATAACTTGTTTCTCTAGTTGATTTGTAACCATAATAATTTAATAATATTTACATGGAGGATGAATCAATGTGGGATAATATGTCCATAATGTAATAATGAGGTATATCCTTCCTTCATCTAGTAACCTATTTCAATGCCAGTTTATCAATGATGTGTTTAGCCTTCCTAGCTACCCTATGCACTAGAGATATAGGGTAATCTATCTGAGTAGCTTGGATAATGGTCATTCCAAATTGTGTATACAATATATGGGGTGTGTCATTTATAATAAAAATGGAGGTGGACACTAATATTTCAAAATGTATTCCCACTATTGTTGTGAGAGATTGAGGACTAGTTCCACTCAAGAATGAATAGGTCATTGGGGTGATAAGTAATTTTTTAAGTAATATGTGATTGATGTATATATTACCCCAATAGTAAGAGGACCCTTAGTATATAACTAAACTATAGTGGACAAAATTGTAATTATTTCTAAAGGCTTATTTGTTTGGCTCAAAGAATGTACAAAATGAATAGGATCAACTAAACTAATTTTAAAAGTAGAAATTGATGAATCTATTGATGATAAACTACCCCTTATTCATAGATTAGGGACATCCATTATTTAAATAAAAAAATTCCAAAAATTACAAGCTTGCTAAGTTATTTAACTACATATGGATTTGGTTTAATTCACCATTGCTTATGATTTTACATTTTTTGGTTAATTACTCATCTTACAATGGAGATTAACACTTAGAAATGTCCAAGTCATTGCAATTTCATCAATTTTTATTCAATGATGAATCATTAACCATTGAAAATTCAAAAATGTGCATGCAAGCCTTCACTAAGGATGTTGTACCTAGTTCTCTAGTTGGAATGAATGTAACAAACTTCATCTAATCTTATTGGACTAATCTTATACTTTTTTTAAAGCATGTAATTGCATAGTTTTACTTTAAACTTATTTTATTTCTCTTAAGATAGGCATTTTATGTCTTTTGGAAGACTAACTTGGTTTCTCACTTGATCTCATAGGATGTGAAAATTAAAGTAAAAATTTGTGATGCTTTGTAGAACAACAAATTAAATATTTTGACTCAAGGAGACAAGTGTCCAACTCACTGAGGTTTATAATGCCTTAAATATTTATCATGCCCTACATACGACACTTGGAGTAAATATACTAAGTTTATGAGATACATGGCACCATATCAAGAGATCACAAAGGAACTAGCCACTGGATTTAAAATCCAAGGTTATGTGTCAAGATCTTAGTCCCCAAGACCAAGCCCAACCGATCTAAGCTACCACATGTTCACCACACATCCCACTATAATCTAGAAACTTTTGAGATTTTTCCATGTGTCTCAAGCATAACCAAAAAAACATGAGTAGGCTTCCAAAATGATGTATGTCCCTTGAGGATTCATCCATGATCAATGCATGTCCACACCACATTGCATACATATAGATCCTGTGAGAGATCACAAGGTAAAAACATGGTTACACTTGAGATATCTGATCCAATTTGATGGTTTATATCTATATGAGGATCCTATGATACAATGGGAAAATATCTAATGTAATGTCCCTTACGTAGGGGATCCTTTTCCTAAGCAAAAAGCTTTGATACCACTGTGATATCCCCTTCAAATAGGGAATATAGAAACACAAACAGTTCTAAACAAAGATACAATCTTGTAGAATAAATTTTAGATAAATAATAAACCACAGTAAATATCTTATCTACCAATCAAATATCTTATCACTTGTTCAGATAATTAAAATTACAGTCTTATCTCATACATATAAAATAATATTCAAATATGTTCTTAAAACCCTGATCTTCTACAAATCTAGAAATGAAACCTAAATTCTGGGATGGCTCAGCTTTCTATGTCAAACACACAGTCACCGGCGTCGGTCGATATACTGTTGATGTCGGTCTCTATCGGTCCTTCTCTGCTGACGTTGGTCTTTAGTCGACTGATGTCAGTCACTGGGGATCTCTGTCTGCCAAGGTCAGTGTCTGCATGGATCTGTACGGACCTATACAGACTTCGTACGGCTACCAATTAAGCACAACCTATCTATTTTCAACCCCTGATAGCTGAACAACCTGATCTCAAGAATATATGATTCTAATACAGAAGATCTATATTTGTATAACTTATTGGATCAAAACTAAATAAAGAAATACCTAAAATACTATGATAACTTCTGTGTGAAGCTATCTCTCAAATCTGTATACCTTTATGATAACTTTTGTATGAAGCTATCTCTCAATTTGGCAATAAATCAGTTGATATCTCACAGCCTCTAAATTGCACACAATGAAGAGTTGATGTTCTCCACTACAATGGAATCCTGGAACCCTTAGCTCAGTCTTCACAGAAGAATTCTTCAAAATCAATAATCAATAATCAATGCATAATCAATAATGGCCTCCATGAGAAACCCTTATACCCTCAAAAAGATATGCTTGCCCTAATTAGGGTTTCTTAAATTAGAATTAGGGTTTCTAATTAAAAATAGGCTAAATAATTAATATTTGATTAAATCAATCAAATATTAATATCTCCCTCAATACATATCAGATCCTCGAACCGTTTAAAGCTGGTGAACCACCGAGTGATTCCGCACATGACCATACCAAAATAAAGGTGCTCCGCTGCATGTTAAATATCTCTAAATTATAGGAGCTTAGGCCCAATGTGTTTGAAATAACTTGAATGAAAACCAAATGTAGAAATTTTGTGAATCAAAGTCAAGCCAAGCTCCATTATGACCCTCTATCCATCCTATTAGCCTACGAAGGTCGCATAATAGGCTAATCATCAAGTTTGTCAATGTCCATGAAAAAGGGGACATGACAATCTACCCCTCCAGAAATTGCTTATCCCTAAGCAATCTCAGAATAACAAACCAATCAATCCACCTAGATCCCATATGTAGTTATGCTCTACACTACTGTTAATCAATGTAAGTACTTGCAATATCATCAGAAGTAGAACAAAGAGGAACCCATAATCAAATTGGCAAATGCAACTCAACCAAACTCTAAGAGCACAACTGCCATAGTCAAGAACACATGATAACCAAACTCTCGAAGCATCATAACCCAAGCAGAATGGACAAATCAAACTACTAATTCCATCTGCAAGAGATGGTACCAATCCATCCCATAACTGATCCCTCTGTAAAGGTGGCATGACCAATTATACCACACTATCATCAGTATGAGAAAAATCAATATGGAGACTCGACTCCACTGGTATCTCAAACTCATCAGAATCAAGTACTCCTAAATCCTGAACATGTGTGTCAGCATCAACAACATGCTCCTTAACAACTTTAGGAATATACTCATCACCAACCACCTCAATATACAAATGAACTGGGTCTAGGGCTGGTGAACACTGCAAATGCTCTAACTCTATGGTCATCTCAGCCAAATGAAATTGTGACTCCTCATAAGCCAACTGCATACTCTCAAGAATCTCAGAAGTCACCTTGAACTACTGAGTAAGCTCACTCACCTTATCTTCCTTGACCAATAATGCATCATATGTTGTGATGCCCCACTCTATAAGATAATCTCTATCAGCTACCAACTACATATAATCTTGTCTCAGAATCTGGATAGCCTCCCATAAAGAGTGGATCTCTGTCAAGGACAAATAACTACCTCCCTGCTTAATGCTAGTAGGAGAACCCCATCCATAAACTGCTAACAATTGATGAGCAGCATCAAAATGCTTGCAAGTGGTAGCAATGTCTCGCTCACTAACTCTCAGCTAACTAGACACACAGTGGCACTGGCTAGATTGTCTCCTACAATCCTCCTCTGATGCATGGTCCAAAAGAGTAGACTCAAAATCACTGATCTCTGGAGTACTACCATCCATACTCTATGAATCAACTCCAAAGCTCATATCAACATACGGAGTATCAACAACTATAGCATCACTGTCTAACTCTTCCATACCGAAAGAAACTGCCGGTGAAACTAAGTCCTCAAAACTGTCCACTGCATTCTCCTTGGTGTCATCTGCAATAATCAGATCCAAGGACTCTTCTACAATCTCTATCATAGTTGAGAGATCATCACCCCTCAGTGCACTAACATCTGAGCACACCTCTACACTCTGATTGCAAGCATCGTATTCATCCTCATCTTCACTATCTTCTATCTCATAATAATCATAATAATCATGGGACATGCTGCTCTCTTGTCTAAGTGATCTATAGTTCTCTCTCCTCAACTTAACAAAGTGATCATAAGACAACCTCCCCTGAGCTTGCAGAGTTAATAACTCCCACTCATCCTTCACTGTCATATATCGTGTGGATTTGTCTTTGGATGTAGGATATGAAAGAGATTCATTTAACCTCTTCAAAATTAGTTTCAAATTCTTCATCTCATAGTCCCACTGTCTCTAAGTACTTGAAGACATCATGGATACTTCGTTGATTCAATCTACCCAAACTACCCAACAAGATGGCAAGACATAGCTCTGATGTGCCCAACAGGATGGCAGGAATTTGGCTCTGATACCACTGTAATGTCCCTTACTTAGGGGCTCCTTTTTTCTACAAAAGCTCTGATACCACTGTAATGTCCCTTACGTAGGGGCTCCTTTTCCTAAGCAAAAAGCTCTGATACCACTGTGATATCCCCTTCAAATAGGGAATATAGAAACACAAACAGTTCTAAACAAAGATACAATCTTGTAGAATAAATTTTAGATAAACAATAAACCACAGTAAATATCTTATCTGCCAATCAAATATCTTATCACTTGTTCAGATAATTATAATTACAGTCTTATCTATACATATAAAAGAATATTCAAATATGGTCTTAAAACCTTGATCTTCTATAAATTTGGAAATGAAACCTAAATTCTGGGATGGCTTAGCTTTCTGTGTCAAACACAGAGTCACTAGCGTCGGTCGATATACTACCAACATCGGTCTTTGTCTGTCCTTCTCTGCTGATGTCGGTCTTCAGTCGGCTGATGTTGATCACTAGGGATCTTTGTCTACCGAGGTCAGTGTCTGCATGGATCTATACAGACCTGTACAGACTTTGTACAGCCACCAATTAAGCACAACCTATCTGTTTTCAACCCATGATAGCTGAACAACCTGATCTCAAGAATATATGATTCTAATACAGAAGATCTATATCTGTATAACTTATTGGATCAAAACTAAATAAATAAATACCTGAAATACTATGATAATTTCTATGTGAAGCTATCTCTCAAATCTATATACCTCTGTGATAACTTATGTATGAAGCTATCTCTCAATTTGGCAATAAATCGGCTGATATCTCACATCCTCTAAATCACACACAATGAAGAGTTGACGTTCTCTACTACAATGGAATCCTGGAACCCTTGGCTCAATCTTCATAGAAGAATTCTTCAAAATCAATAATCAATAATCAATGCATAATCAATAATGGCCTCCATGAGAAACCCTTATACCCTCAAAAAGATATGCTTGCCCTAATTAGGGTTTCTTAAATTAGAATTAGGGTTTCTAATTAAAAATAGGCTAAATAATTAATATTTGATTAAATCAATCAAATATTAATATCTCCCTCAATACATATCGGATCCTCGAACCGTTTGAAGTTGGTGAACCAGGGAGTGATTCTGCACATGACCATACCAAAATAAAGGCACTCTACTGCATGTTAAATATCTCTAAATAATAGAAGCTTAGGCCTAATGTGTCTGAAATAACTTGAATGAAAACCAAATGTAGAAATTATGCGAATCAAAGTCAAGCCAAGCTCCATTATGACCCTCTATCCATCCTATTAGCCTACGAAGGTCACATAATAGGCTAATCATCAAGTCTATCAATGTCCACGAAAAAGGGGACATGACATCTAAGTCATGGGACTTTGGTAAATTGAGATTAACCTCTAAAGAAGGTCAGATTCCTTTCACTATATCTAATGTAACTAGTAAAATACCAATTCTATGGAAATTCTTATCTTTTAGTATCTTTTATTCCTAAACTAAAATTTTATCAAGGAAAAAGGAAAGAATAAAACATTATGAAAACTTAAAATGGTGATTGAATGAGATTTTTAAGTGGGTCTTAATGCTTGATTTATAAACACAACAAGATGGGAAATCAATCAAGATTCATTTAAGCATAGACTCATACAAATAATAAATCAAAGTCAACATTTACTATTTCTATGAAAGGGACAAGATTCACTCATATTAATCAACAAATATTTCATAAGGGAAAAATACCATAAAAGAATTTCTTATGACTAAAAATAAGGATGATAACATCCACAAACACTCAAATAATTTTGCTTACACAAGGATCTCTCAGACTAAAAATTATTTCTAAAGGTTAAAGCTTATAGAAAACACATTCCAAAATGTAAAAATTATATTCTCTAACAGAAAAAGATGGATTGGGCTATGGGGTCTACCCATTTTTATACAAAATATCTCAAAGATGAGGTGCAATTGTCCAAACTTGAATGCCCAGTAAGAAAATTGTGTAGATCTGAAACCCTCATGTAAAAGAGGAAAATTCTTCTATTTATAGTATCCTATACTTGTGGAATGGTTGGAAATTAGCATGCAAGAGCTGGGTGTGATCCTTGATGAGGCATGGCATAGTATGGCATGGCTGAATTGAAAGATTCTCCATGTAACACTTATTGATTTTCAAAAGCTAAAAATAAATATTCATGAAATAGATAGTGCCCCAAATAGAATTTGACTTTCAAAAATAAAAAATAAATCTCTTTTCATGCAAAACCCTAACTTGTAAAACACAAGTGAGACTTTTAAAACTTTTAAGTCTTACCACTTTGTCAAAATGAACTTTGAAATTTTCACCTCATGCTTTTACACTTTTAATAATTTATACTTGACAAAATGGAAAGTGCAAATTTCAATTGCTTTTTACAAATTTCTCATTGTTAAAAAATATAAAGTGTAAAATATGTTTTCTCTTTATCAAAAGAGTTATAAAAATATAGTTGTATATTTAAAACTACAACTTAATGTTTTCGAAATGAAACTATAAATGGAATTACAAAATTTGAAATATTTAACAAACCAATTAATCAATATCTAGAATCTCTTCATCCTTCTTATCATTCTTGGCCTATAATTTCTCAGCGTATGTGTTGAAGGATTTAAAAATTTCTTATAATCATTATAAATCTGGTCCATAGGAGTAGATGTGAGAATTTTCACACCATGCTTGTATATCAAATAATTATTTCCTAAAAGTATCTATTCCTTACATTTTTGTTCTCATTTTATCAATTTCTCTTTCATACTTGAGGAATCTATGAATATAACTCAAGGTGAAGACCATGTATTTTGTATATTCCTTGTCAACAACCTATTTAAACTTATTTTAGACCTCTTCAACCTATTATAGTTTCCCAAAGTCATTTTTTGGTTGACATGACATTGTACTCATCATTCCTTAGATGTCATATAACATGTCAATAACTTTGTCATGAGCCACCTTGGATTGATGAGCAAACTCTTTTAGGAATCTTATTTGAAATTGAACTACCCTATGTATTTCTTCATACTTAGATTCATTATCCATTATTTTCTCAACAATGAAGGTATTTGCATCAATTTAACCTACAAATATCAATTTTAGATAGTATAAATTTAGGGTTTGAATATTTCCTTCATATCGATTAACTTGTTCCTTCAATATGTTCTTTCTCTTCTTGATTATCTCATAGTGGTCCATCATTTCCATAATGAATTTCTTGACTTTAGTAGTTAATTCCTTTGACCATTATTTTATTTCCATTCCCATATAAGCCATTTCTTGGATTGAGTCAATGAAAGCTTGATCCATAAATTGACTAATTCAATACACTACATGTGGTTTTTATGATGATCAAATGGGCTATGTAAATTATTTTAATGCATCTGTAAGCTACTCCGCTTGCTTCTTAAGTTCATCTTTGGTGGCCTTGTGATGCATTCTCTGTAAGAGAGAGTTGATGCTAGTTTGTACATCATGTTTGAGTCTTATCATCTACCATCTAATATCTAAGAAATATGATAGTCTCCAACCACAATATTTTATTTTGATTTGTCTAGAAGGGGGACTATAATTTTAACATACCTTTCTCCTTTATCATCATTAAATATCCTAGAGAGGGTCCTAGGAATTGGATTAGACTTATTTTTGACCCCTTAGAGACAAAATTCAAATGTACTAGGGTCTATCATCTACTTTCTCTTCTTCCCTATTGACTGGGATAGCAATTAGGAGTATCCCCTTGTTATTTTGATACTATCACCAAAGAATCAGTAGATGATGTAGTTTCACTAGCATACATTATAACAAAAGTAGAATCTTATGTCAATATTTCCATTAGTTACTTAGGAGGTGCCTATGAAGGTTCACTTTCATCAGTGGATTGAAAATCAACATTTGAATCAAGCATCTATGTCTCTCTAATTTTAACTAGTGGGGTTGTATACATAGTGGAAGTGGATAAAGTGGAGGTAATGGGAATAATTATGTCTATTATGGAAGTGGGAGGTGAAATAGACATAGGGGTTATGAATTTGGGGACAGGTGGAAGGGTGGAAGCCAAGGCATTGAATATACAATCAAATGGGTAGGACCACTTAGGGTTGATGATTAAAGGAAAGATAATGGAGATGAAAGTAGAATAATACTCACCTCATGAGTTAGGGTGGCATGTAGGACTAAAGTCAAGATGATGGAGTGCATGATTAAGTATTGTTGGGTAGTGTTATAAACTAATGATGATGGAATGGAAGGGACTATAAATGGAATAGAAAGAGGGAATGGAATGAAAGAGAAAGTTAAAATTGGAGGAAGGGAAGGTGGAGAGCAAAATTGAGATTACATTTATGGGGGGGGCTAAGTGTCTACTTGACTTACTTTTATTATTTGTTCTTGGCTTACTATAGTAGGTATGATATATGGAATGGTAGGTGGAGTGTATATTGAAGATGTAAGGGGAATGGGAGAATGAGGTAGAGGTGCCAAAACCTAAGGTGAAATGGGAACCTAAGAAGCTTTAGGAGTAGAGATAGGTGGTGGAGGTGTTGAAACTTCTAGAACAATATGAGTAGGATAAAGAGGGTCAATGAAAATGGGATCCAAAGTTATGGTATATGAAGTTGTATAACCTTATTCTATTATTTCTATCTTTAGATGAAAGATAAATTGGTTATTTTATAGCTTCTTCCTCTTTGCTTGATCCTCCCTTCTTTAGCTTAGTCTTTTTCTTCTTCTTGTTGGGCTCCTCTAATGATTCTCTTATAACCTCTATTAATGGAGTGATCCCTTTTACTTTAAGATTTAGAAGTCTTTATTTGATCCCAAGGGTCTCTCTTGTGACCTATACCCCCTTGTTCGTCAGCCAATTGATAGTTCTATTAATCAAGTGGGCCATTCTATCAAAAAGAGAAAGGGACTATAGATTTGACCACTTAACTAGTATAAGGGTCATATGATAAATTATGTGTAATAAATTTGGTCCACTCTAGAGTCATCATCCACCAAGTCATCTATAAATTATGCTAGATCATAGTCTTTGATTTATTGAAGGGACATTCTAGAATAATCCATCATTTTGAAAACTTCTTCATCTCTATAATCTTCCTAGTAATACTCATAGTATGACATGTGAGCATATGCTATGAGTGTTAATACACTGGTAATCTTGCCATACACATTAAAAAATGGTCTACACTCTAAATTTTTTAATGTCATCAGACCCATCTTGGCCTCGACACATTTGGCCTTGAAGAGGGATTAACATGTGTATTGGATAATGAAAATTGGGAAATATATCCCTACCTTATGCCTATAAAAAAGAAGATTGTGTGTCTCTACAAGTTACTTTAAAAATACATTAGTGCCCATTTATCACTGACATATTGGGAAAGAGTGTAGGGATAAACACTAAACTTGGTAGCCCTGATGTAAGAAAAAGTGGGTAACTATATGAATTAATAACCCCATCTATTGATTTCATCCACTAATACCTTTGAAAACTTTGTCTTCCCAAGATCCTTATCAAAATGATAATGATTCTATATATGAAAGCATCATTCACTCTCTTAAATTGTTGTCTAATAGCCTACAGTGTGAGATCAGGGTAATAGTTGTATACTCTATTTATCTCTTTAGTAATTGTGTTGAGGCCTAGGAATAATATTCCTTTGGCCAAGATGTATATAATTTAGGATCTCATATAGAACTTGCCCATTGTTTAAACCTCCATTATTTTCTTGTGAAGGGAATCAATTATTAACTAGGCTCAATGAATGTATTTTTTATTTTGTTAGATGGTCCGAATATACTAGTACATCCACTCTTGATAACACTTAGCATCAAGATTGCTAGTGACCCTATGAAATAGTATGATAATGTCCCCTACTTCATCAATAAAATTAGTTTTATACATGGTCTTTTATAACCTAATGGAGGAATGCTTGGGGGACTTGAGACACTATTTTTTTATTATATTTTGGCACCCAAATCATCTATATTATAACTATGTAGATTTTTGTGGATTTATATCTATGTATCTCTCAAATTATAGTATTTAAAATACTAAGCTAATAAAATTAGGACCTAGATTCAAAATATTTTCCCCTTTCTCATTGTAGACATCTCTTCTATCAAGATCATAGTGTTGGGACATCATGAGGACCAGCTTAGGGATTTAAACTTAAAATGGGAAGGCTTCAACTTTTGGTAAGCTAGATTCATAAATACTCTGGATCTACCATTCTTAAATTTTGCACATATCCTAGCCCAAAAATATCTTAGGTCAATATGACCTAAGTCTATATCTATTATCTCTAAAACATTAGACTCCAAGTTGGGAGTCACTCTAGGGCCCTTGGATTTAAAATTCATTTCTTTAAGAGATATGAAAACTAAAGTTATTACTTGTGAGAAATAAATTTTGAAAGTTGGCAAGATCTACAAGTGTTTAAAGTAGCTATATTCCTTGATAAAAATGGAAGGTGTCCTGACCAGGTGAAAATTTTGGTAGAAATAGGAGGTGTTCAAATCACAAAGGGATTCCATTGGATGTGGATAGAAGCAAGTCCACTCTCTACAAAATCTTGAAGGCTCATGGGGATCAGAGGTGCTTTGAATAAAGCTAAAACCCATGGGGGTCTATGGTGTTTGATATATGGCCTAAGTCTATAGGGATGTTTAGAAGTATGTTCTTAGAATATCTTATTGGTTTGAATGGGAAAACATAGATTGTGCCTATGAAACCTAGGGAGGAAAATTAAGGGTTTTTTTTTGATGTTATGAGCTTTAAAATTTTAAAAAACCCTAAAAACCCTAGGCTAAATTTAGACTATAATTTTGAGGAAAACACACAATTTCAACCTTCTAAATAATTTAAATGACAACTTGAATGAAAATCCTATCCAACTAACTTCAAAAAAAACTTCAATACTTAGAAAAATTTGCAATAAATTTAAATTACTTGGTAAGGTTCTAAATTAAAGGAGAATGGTAGAAAACACAAGGAAAGTACCATTCAAAAAGAGAAAATGATGTGGTAGTTATTTTGGTAGTCATGGCTTGTGGTTGTAGGTATGCACTTGGCATATGGCACAAGGGTTGATGACTTAGTACAGGTCAATAGATCTCAAGGATTTTATTATCAAATAAATAAAACATAAATAAAATCCTTAATTTTCTTAGTTAAATAGTTAAAACCTTACATTAAATGTAGTAATGGTGGTTGGTGGTAGAGGCAAGATTTGTTCAAAGCAGGTCATGGGAGATGGATGCTTGGTTTGGTAGGAGGTAGAGCTTTGAGATAAATTTGCACATTTATAAATGTGAAAAGTGTTCATGAGGTTCTTTAACCTATGAAAAGGTATTATTAGAAAGTAGTTGAAAAAAGGCAAGACCCGATGCACACTTTTTACATTTGTAAAGGTGCAAAGTGATCTATGGCTTCCACATTCCATGGAAGGATGTTGAGATGTTTTGGCAGGATCTAGAGCCCATCATGAACTTTACACATTTGAAAATTTCAAAAGGACATGTCAAGTTTCCAATTTTTTTATTTTGGGTGCTTGGTAGGATACAGAGCCCACCATGAATTCTACACATTTGCAAATGTCCAAAGTGCATGGTGAGTTCTAGGTTCTACCAATCTTGGGTGTGGGTGCTTCATAGGATACATAACACATAGAATAATTTTCATAAGTGAAAATTACATTCAAAGTTATAGATTACATAGTTCAAAATGGAATGATGGGTCTTGGTGGGTTTTATGGGTTCTTCCAAAAAATCAAAGGAATTCACCTTAGAATATTAGGTATAATGATATTTTTGGGACAAAAATATCAACATTTTTGGTGACCTCTATGGGATTATTGTTTGATAAAAAATTTCAATCTAGTAGCCTTCTAAGACATTGGGCATGGAGTCAAACTTGATTATAAAAAAATATAACCTAAAGAAAAATAAATTGAGACTTTCTTAGACATGAACAAAATAGGAAAATAGATAAATAAAATAGGAATAAATAACAAAACCTAAGGAAATAAAAACTCTTAATGAGTTTTGACCTATGCATAAGCACTTATTAAAAAACACTACCAACCCTATTATTTACACAAATTTAAAATTTAGAATGAATTCTTACCTCAAAAGCAAGCCTTGAGGTATATCCCATTGACTAGGATAGGTAGTTCTTCTCCATCAAGATTCAAGAGCTATAATGCATTAGCTCCTTTGTACTAAGTAATAATTTATGGATTGCTCCAAATCACATCAAATTTGGTATGCTTGCCTAGTTTATCCATAAATACATCCCAGTTGAGGACCATATTTCTTTTATTAAAGTTCCTTTTAGATGCCTTCTTATTGAAAGTCTTCTTGGTTTGGGCTTGATTAGATTCCAAGACCTTTATTGTCTAGTTCCCAGTTTACTTGAGTTCCATGAGCTTAGCCAATCTCACCATCATTACATCATTATCAATCAATTCTAATTAGTGATTGAGCTCTAAATATGGTAGGTCAATTGATAGTGGGAATCGAACCTCTCTTCCATATATCAACATGAAAGGTGAATTACTTATGGATATCTTAGGGGTGATCCTATTAGCCCAAAGTGTTGATTTCAACTTTGTATGCCTAGATATTTAGTTATGTTCTATTGTTCTCTTGATGATTCTAACAATGTTCTTATTGGTTGACTCAACTAGGCCATTACCCTAAGGATAATAATTAGAATAAGTTCTCAAATACACATTATGATTGACATCTAATTTTCTCACATGTGTGCCTATGAAATCCTTGTCATTATTGGAGATAACAGTGTGAGGTACACCAAATCTTAATACTATATGGTCCATAAAATCCAAAATAGATTCTTCCATAACATCTTTTAGTGCAATTATTTTGGTTCATCACGTGAAGTAATATATTTCTATGAGTAACCACTTGTGCCCTACACTCAATGGTAGATTGATCATGCTTATGAAGTCTAGTACCCATTAAGAAAATGACTAATCTACTTGAATTGGCCTGAGGGGAAAGGCTGCTAAATTTTCCTTTCCAATGAAATAAGTGCATTTTTCATAGTTCTTTACCCATGTTTGGGCATCTCTAAATAATTCAAGTTAGTAATAGCCTCGTTTCATTATCTTAATGGCTATAGTTCTTGTAGATAAATGTACTCCTGATGGGGCATCATGTAATTCTTGGAGTACCTTAGGAAATTGCTCATGCTCAATACGTCTTAACATAAATCCATTCATATCCTTTATAAATAATAATCCATCAATGAGGATGTAAGGAATAGATTGGAGTCTATAATCCCTTTTTTTAGACTACTAAATATCATATGGATACTCACCTATCTATAGGAATTTGGTCATGTCTTAGATCTAGTTGTTGAAAATAAGTGGGTTTGTTAGGTGAGATGCACTTGGAGCATATACCATTTTAGGTGTTTATTTTTTATTTTTAATATCAAAATATATCTATTCACACAAATATTTCCCTGTTACTAGATTGGTAAATTTTATATCCATGTCATATTACATGACCTTAGTAATCCATCCTACTCACTTTTCATTTATCTCTCATCTATTCAGGAACTCTTTCACACTTGAGTGACTTACCATTAGATGAATCTTGTTATTAGAGAGCATATTCCTAAATTTTTTAAGATATTTAATCATGGCATATACCTAATTCTCCATAAAACTATAATTCTCCTCATATTCTTTTAAGGATAGGCTAAAGAAATATATAAAATGTTCCAATTGTTCTTAATTGTACTAAGTTATAATGGTTGAGGTGCTTTCTTCCCCTCCAAATGCATAAATAATGAAGTCTTTATTATAATTTGGGTTTACCAAAGTAGGAGCTTGAGAGATATCTTGTTTGATGGCCTAAAAACTATCTCTTCCATCTTATGTCTAGTTAAAAATGACACCCTTCTTAAGAATTATAGTGAGAGATTTTAATAGGGAGGTAAAATTTGGGACAAATATCCTCATAAAATTAATCTTTCCAAGGAAATTTTGAATTCTTTTCTTATGACTTGGTAGTACCAATGCAGATATAACATGAAATGTTTTTGGATCTATCACAAGACCTTATTTTGGCACTACATGTCCTGATAATTTCCCTTCAAAAACCATAAAAATGAACTTCTTTGGTTTTAAGGAAACACCATATTATCTTCACATTTCAAAAAAAAATTCTAAGGTGATATAGATGTGCTTCAACATGCTTGAGTAAATAATTATATCATCTAGATATACTAGGATCATTTCTTTTATCAACCCTTTTAATGCAATATCCATGGCTCTTTGAAATGTTGTTCCAATATTGGTCAAACCAAATGACATCTTTTTGTATGCATATGTGCCCCATTTTATGGTGAAGGTAGTTTTGTACTAGTCTAACTCTTGAACCAAGATTTGGTTATAGCCAAAATAACCATCTAAAAGGGAAAACCTTTCAAATCCTACTATAGTTTGCAAAATTTTCTCCATTAGTGAGAACTGATAGTGATCCTTTAGGATGCTTTATTCAGGTCTCTAAAATCCACACATAGCCTAATTTCTCAATTTTTATTTCTAATAGGAACTAAATTGGCAACCCAAAATGAGTTCTTAATAGGAAAAACTATATTTGCTTCTATCAGTTTAGGGGTTCAATCTTTAGGTTAATGGGCATCTATTTTTTTTTATAGGCTTAGTGTTGGGATCCAATTCTATTATGTGTTGGGATAAACTAGGGTTGAACCCTACTAAATCATGATGGCTCCAAATGAAGTTATTGTCAAATTCTTAGCATAATTCAATAAAAAAATTCTTCTCAAAGTCATTACATACCTTTCCCAACTTTAGATTTTTTCTTCTAAGATGACCATAAATTCATAGTCTTCTTTATTGAATAAAATACTCTTTTATTCACCCTTCAACTAGTCATCTGAATTGAATATATTCTCCAATGTAATGATCCCCATTAGTAGCTTTTTCATTTTTACCTAGATAATCTAATCCTCATATTGATCCTAGATATTTGACTGGATCCTGTCTAAAAATTTAGCCTCCTCTATCATGAAAATAATAATTTTTTGATCATTATAAAATACCTATAGATTAATGACATTGTAAATAATAGACATAATTACCAATACACGTTTCTTGTTCTCTTTACTTATCTCCTTGGGTAAATTATATGGGGATCCTACTATGGCCATATGATCAATGTCTTTATTTAGTGATCTTGGTACCACTTGAATATTTAGAGTGGTGAAATCATAAAACAAGTACCATACCCTATTCTTGTAAGATCTTAATAAATTATTTTTAGTCACAATCCTAAACTTTACTTGGTGAAAAATCAGTTCACTATCATCAAATAGCTATAGTGATCTTATACATAATTATTTGGCCTGTTATAGTCCAATTAGAGACTCATATTTAGATACATTATTAGTATAGATAAAGCGAAGTGTAAAAGAATAAAAGTATCTCTCCTTTTTGGGAGAGACCAAAATAACACCTACACCCTCCACATTTATATGTTCAAAAAATAATTACCATATACCTTGGAGATCCTTAGCATGTTTTATGACATTGGGAATGATTTCATCATTCTCATGAATGCAATATGTACCCATCTCAATTTATACTATGTGATCATAAGGATCAAACTAAAATGTTGATCCCCATTCATCCAAGAGAACATCTAGGATATCTTTTATAATTGTTACATCCTCATGATCAGTGTCTTCTTCTTGATATTGTAATATGCAGTTCATGTTTATGAGAGGAGTGTATGGATAAATGTGATATTTAGCTATTGGTTCATCTTTTATCATTACTCTTATCTCATACCTAGCTCTAAGAAACATGTGAGACCAATCTATAGACAAATATCCTCCCATTTTCATATTAAGATCTCATGATAGACTAATGACAAAATAAGGGTGAAGGTTGATTACTAAGATATCTTGAGTGATTGACAAATTGGGGCAAGCATGGATCATGAGATTAAAATCAGTTATTATTCCTATTATTTGAATATTGGTCCCATCCAATTAGACCACTCCCTTATTCATAGGTGTATATTTTATACCAATAGCATCAACTATCTTTTTGGACATTACGAAACTACTAGCTCCTGAATCTACCATGGAAATATGAACTAGATGATTTCCAAATATTAATGGGAGATATAAAAGAGGAGGATTAAAAAAATTTCCATATTATTTTTATTTTTTGGTTTACATAAATTAATTGCATCATTAGGTCCCTTAGTTTGGGATTTATCCATTATTTGAAAAAATTTCAAGGCCTCTTGTAGTAGATCTCTTTGTGCTAATATAGATAGTGCATCCCACATAGTGAAATTGAAATTAATCTTTTCCATTTTCTAAATAATTTTGAAATGGATGCTACCAAACATTAGCTATGTATTTTTCTAGAGCATTTTCTTCTTTCATAAAATGTGGAGTAGGTACTCTCACTTTGGGCTGGCTGGTGGATACAAAAGGTGACCTTTGTACTGCATTATTATTTATAGGTTTTGGTATAACCTTGGAAGTTGAAGATTGTTCAGTATTTAAGGATCATAACCATTGATTTTTTTTTTTTAATTTTATATTTACTATCATTGGACCTCCACCATTGAAAAATGCCTCTTCTTGATTTACTCCACATAAATCTTCTTCTTGCTACTTTTGAAGGGTAGCTTCTCCTTGAGTAGGTTCTTATGTATTTGTTTGTTAGGAAGTATATTTTTCTTATTTTCACCATGTAATTTTCATGCCTTAAACCATAAAATCTTTAATTATGATTTCATTTGGGTAAGTATTATGATTGTATGGCTATATATAGGGATAACACCACTCATAATCTTGAACCAAGTTATTATGCATAGGTACAATGGATTTAGAAGTACTTGGTATAGGTAAAGCACAAGAATTTGGTGGATTTAGTTATGTATTTTTACCTTGTAGTTATTGAATACCTTAGTAATATTTCCTATCTCCCTCATGTGGTTGCTTATTGGGTTGATCTATTAGGTTTGCCTATTGGCGTGGCTTGTAATTTTAATATTGTTACCTCTTTATAGCTACTAACTCATTATTAAAACTCTTAATTAATGATTTTACCTCAATTAGTTCATTTTTATGGGTAGGTTTCATAGGTGGTGCCTTGTTTGTAGTGGGAATTAAAGTAATTACAGGTGGTATAGGAGCTATCTATAGAAATAGAGGCATTGGTGGTCTTGGGGAAATTTTCCTAGCTTGAATAAAATAGTTCTCTACCCTTATCAAAATTTTATAAGTAGCAAGAAGTTTGGTTTCACCCATTGATTGAATCATGATATCTATGTCACTATTCAGGGCTCTCAAGTAATATAAGAAAGCATTCTTTGCATTGGCTTGACTAGTACTATAATTCTATTCCATGTCTTTTGGAAGTGGAAATTAAAATTATTAATGATCTCATGAATATCCCATTGAATGGTGATTAAATATTTGAAAAATGAAAGGTGTTCACTCTTATCCTTGAATTGGTTACATAGTGCAGTGCCTAAATCATCCCAAAATTAGATAGAGTTGGAAGTAAGACCTTTATACCATTGTGAAGCTTTACCCTTGAATGAGGAGACTAAGAGATTAATTACAAAATTATGTTGTACTACATTATGGATAATGGATAGATTGTCAATATATTTTATGTGATCCATAGGAGTAGTGAAAGTTTCATCAGTGAAATATGGTAAGATTTTTAAGGCTGAGGTTGGTAAATCATCATGTTGCGCCAATTGGAGAGGGCTAGCCCCATCAAAGGCTACAAATTGTCTATCCATTTTAGGTAGGATGAAGCTAATGGGAGTAAGGTTACTTATAATTGATTAAAATAAACTTCTAGGATATACTTTATAATGTGGTACAACCTATTTCATTATCCTTTTAAATGAAAATGATAGTTTTAAAAAATCAGCTTTCTTACCTTTTGTAGTTGATCTCATTTGTCAGCTTGGCATGCATAACCCTTAAAACATTGAAGCCATAAATCAGTGGAGTCAAAAGGTGATTTTGAAATGAATTCAATGCTTATAAAACTTTCATTTTAAACATCACCAATGTCTTATACTTTATGGGTCCCATTGGGCATGTCAAAAAAAAATTTACATAAGTTTTACATGGATTTTGATGTGGAATAGCTTGCTATGTAACACTTAATGATAAAATGGGAAAAACTTTAAGACATGGAAATTTGGAAAATTAAGGTTAACCTATATATAAGGCAATCTTATTTTCACTATATCTGATGCAACTAGTAAAATACCAATTCTATGGAAATTCCATTCTTTTAATATATTTTTTCCTAAACTAAAAATTTTAATAGGGAAAATGGAAAGAATAAAAGTTTAAAAAAAATTAAAATGGTGATCGGACTATATTTTTTAGTGGGTCTTAATGTTTTATTTATAAACACAACATGACAAGAAATTAATCAAGATTTATTTAATCACAGACTTATACAAATAAGAAATCAAAGGCAACATTTACTATTCTTATGAAAGGGACAAGATTCACTCATTTTAATCAATAGATTTTTTAAAAGGGAAAAATACCATAAACGAATTTATTGTGAATAAAAATAAGGACAATAACATCCATAAACACTCAAATAATTTTGATTACACAAGGATCTCTTAAAAAATAAAGGTAAATATCTTATTTATTTCTTCCTAAAGGTTACAACCTATAGAAGACACATTCCAAAATAAAGATATTATATTATCTAATAGCAAGAAGATCGATTGGACCATGGGGTCTACTCATTTTTATAAAAAATATATAAAATATGAGATGAATTTGTCCAAAATTGAACACCTAGTAAGAAAATCATGCAGATTTGAAACCCTCATGCAAAAGAGGCAAGTTCTTCTATTTCTGGTATCCTGGACTTGTTGAATGGCTAGAAATTGGCATGTAAGCACCAGGCATGATCCTTGATGTAGAATGGAATAGTATAGTGTGGTTAAACTATAAGATTTTCCATGCAAATAGGTTCTTCATTTTTAGAAGATTAAAATAATTCTTCATGAAATAAGAAGTGCCCTTAATAGAATTTGACTTTCAAAAATAAAAGATAAGTCTTTAATCATGAAAAACCCTAACTTACAAAACACAAGTAAGAATTTTTCAAATTATAAGTCTTACCACTTTATAAAAATGAACTTTACAATTTTCACCTCATCTTTTTACACTTTTAACAATTTATAATTTTCAAAATGGAAAGTGCAATTTGCAATTATTTTTTAAAAATTTCTCATTGTTCAAAAATATAAAGTGTAAAATATGTTCTCTTTCTCACAAGAGTTATAAAAAAATAGATATACATTTACAATTACAACTTAATGTTTTTTAAATGAAACTTTAAATGACATTACAACATTTGAAATATTCAATAGAGAAATTAATCAATATCTAGAATCTCTTCAGCCTTCTATCATTCTTGGCCTATAATTTCTCAACATATGCATTAAAGGCTTTAAATTTTATTTTACTCATTATAAATCTCATCCACAGGAGTAGATTTGAGAAAATACATAATTTTCTTGTATATCAAATAATTATTTCCTAAAAGTATCTATTCCTTGCATTTCCATTCTCATTTTATCAATTGCTCTTTCATACCTACAAAATTTATGAATGAAACTCAAGGTGAAGATTGTCTCTTTTGTAGATTCCTTCTCAACAACCTCTTTAAACTTATTCTATACCTCTTCAACTTGTAAGATATTCCTAGAGTCATATATTGGTTGACATGACATGGTACTCATTATTCCTTCAATATCATATAGCATGCTAACAACTTTGTCATGAGCCACCTTGGCTTGATGAGAAGACTCTATTAAGACTCTTATTCAAAAATGAGCTTCATTGTGTATTTCCTCATGCTCATATTCATTATCCAATATTTTCTTAACAATGAGGGTATCTACATAAATTGAACCTATAGCTATCAATTTTAGATAGTATAAATTTAGGGTTTGAATCTCTCCTTCATATTGACTAACTTATTTCTTTAATATATTCTTTCTCTTCCTGATTATCTCGTAGGGGTCCATTATTACTAAAATGACTTTATTTGCTTTAGTAATTAATTACTCTATCCATTTTTTTTGTTGTCCTTACCATATGAGCCATTTCTTATATTGAATCAATGAAAGCTTGATCTAGAAACTAACTATTTAGATGCATTACCTTCAATTATTGTGATGATCCACTATGTTGTGTAAATTATTTTAATACATTTCTAAGATGTTTCACTTACTTCTTAAGTTCATGTTTGATGGCCTTGTCATGATCCATTCTCTAAAAGAGAGAGTTAATGATAGTTTGTACATCATGTTTGACTGCTTCTCTCATATATAGTCTAAGGTGGATCTGAGAAATTTGATAGTCTCCCACCATAAGATTTTATTTTGATTTATCTAGTGGGGGGACTAAGATTTCAACATACATTTCTACTTTGTCATCATTAAATATCTTGGAAAGGGTCTTGGGAGCTAGTTTGGACTTCTTTATGACATTTAAGAGACCAAACTCTAATGTATTGGGGTCTATCATATACTTTATCTTACTCCTTACTACCTGGGCTAGCTAATTAGGAGTAACCCCTTACTATTTTGATAATGTCACCAAAGAATTAACAAATGATGTAGCCACACTAGTAGACACTATGACCAAAGTATAATCCTATGTAGATGCTACCATTTTTTGCTTAGAAGGTGCTTGTGAAGGTTCACTTTCATCGGTGGACTATATATTAACAGTTACATTTGTCTTTCTAATTTAAACTAATGGGGATTTAGAAATAGTGAAAGTGGATGAAGTGGAGGTATTGGGAATAGTTGTGTCTATTAGGGAAGTGAAAGGTGGAATAGATATAGGGGTTATGAATTGGGGATAGGTGGAAGGTTATAAGCTAAGGAATTGAATGTATCAATCAAATGGGTAGGACCACTCAGGGTTTATGATGAAAGGAAAGAAAATGGAGATGAAAGTGGAACACTACTCACCTCAAGGGTTAGGGTGGCCTACCAGACTAAAGTTAGGATGACTGAATATGCAACTAAGTAATATCAGGTAGTGTTAGAAATTAATGGATATGGAATGGAAGGGATTATGAATGGAATAGGAAGAGGGAATGAAACAAAAGGGGAAGGTGAAATTGGAGGAAGGGAAGGTAGAGTGGAAACTTGAGATTATACTGATGGGGGGTTATGAGTGTCTAATTGACTTATATTTTTTGTGCTTGGCTTACTATAGTGGGTATGGTAGATGGAATGGTGGGTCGAGTGCATACTATAGATGCAGGAGGAATGGAAACTAGAAGTAGAGGTGATGAAACATTAGGTGAAATGGGAACCTAAGAAGTTGGAAGATTAGAGATAGGTGGTGGAGGTGTTGTAATTTTTGGAATAATATGAGGAGGAGAAGGAGGGGAAATGGAAATGGGAGCCAAAGCTATGGGATCTAAAGTTTTATAACCCTTTTTTACTATTAATATATCTTTAGATGAAAGATTAATTGTTTATTCTATAAATACTCCCTCTTTACTTGATTATCCCTTATTTGCCTTAGTCTTTTTCTTCTTTTCATCAAGTGTCCTCTAATGATTCTATTAGACCCTCTGACTAATGGATTGATCCCCTTTGCTTTAAGCTTTAGAAGTTTTTATATGATCCTAATGGTCTTTCTTGTTCCTTAGTTAATTGATAGTTCTTTTAATCATGTGGGCTATTCTATCAAAAAGAGAAAGAGACTCTAGATTTGACCACTTAATTGGTTATAAGGGTTGTATGATAAGTTATGTGTAATAAATTGGATACACTTTGGGGTCATCATCTACTAGGTCATATGGAACTTGTGCTAGATCATAGTCTTTGATTGGTTGAAAAGAAATTCTAGGATAATCCCTCATTATAAAAACTTCTTCCTCTCCATAATATTTATATTAATCCTCATAATATGATACTTGAGCATATTTTATGAGTGCTAATGCACTGGTAATCTTGCCATACATGTCAAAAAATGGTCTAGAGTCTAAAGTTTTCAATGTCATCTGGCCCATCTTGGCCTCAACACATTTGGCCTTAAGGATGGATTATCATGTGTATCAACCAATAGAAATTGGGAAATGTATCCCTACCTTATATCTATCATAAATAAGCTTGCATGTCTCCATGAGCTTCCTAACCAACTCCATTAGTGCCCATTTATCACTCACCTATCAAGGAAGAGTGTAGGGACAACCACTGAACCTGACATCCTTGATGTAAGAAAAGGTGGGGAACTATATGAAGTAAGAACCCCATCTACTAATTTCATCTATTATTAGCTTTGAGAACCTTGTCCTCCCAAGATCTTTATCAAACATGATAATGATGTTGTAGGTGAAAGCATTATTCACTCTCCTAAAGTTTTATTTACTAGTTTGTAGTGTGAGATCAAGGTAATAGGTTTATACTCTATTTATCTCTTCAATAATGGTGTTGAGTTTTGGGAACAATCTTCCTTTGGCCAAGATTTATACAATATAGGAGGTCATATCAAAATTGACCATTGTTTTATCTCCATCAATTACTTGTGAAGGGAATCACTTATTAATTGGGCCCAATATATGTATTATTTGTTTTGTTAAATGGTTTAGATATATTGGTATATACACTCTTGATAACACTTAAAATTAGGGTTACTAGTGACCCTATGCAATAGTATGATAGTGTCCCCTACTTTAATAAAATCAGTTATATACATGATCTTTGATAACCTAGTGGAGAAATTCTTGGGGGATTTGAGCCACTATTTGTTGATTATCTTTTGGAACCCATATCATTTATCTTTCAATAACTTTTCATATGTTTATGGAGTTATATCTAGGTAGATCTCAAATTCTAATATTTGAAATACTGAGATTATAAAATCAGGATCTAGATTTAGAATCTTTTCCACTTTCTCATTGTAGAAATCTCTTCTATTATGATCATAGTTTTGGACCATCATGAGTACAAACTTGAGGTTTTAAAATAAACATGGTAAGGCTTCATCTTGTGGTAATTTAGAGCCATATAAACTCTATAACCAATCATTCTTAATTTTTTCACTTATCCTAGCCTAAAAATCTCTTAGGTCAATATGACCCAACTTTTTATTTATTATCTCCATAACATTAGACTCCAAAATGGGAGTCACTCTAGGGCCCTTGAATTTTAATTTAATTTCCTTAGGAGGTATGGAAAATAAAGTTTACCTATGAGAAACCAACAATGAAAGATAGTGAGATCTATAGGTGTTTGAAGTATCTATATTCCCCAGTGGAGATGGAGGGTGTCTTGAGTAGGTGAAAATTATAGCAAAACTAAGAGGTGCTCAAAGCACATTGGGTTTCTAGTGTAAGTGGAAGGTGTTGGAAGTAGGTCCACTCTCCACAAAGTCCTTAAGGCTCATGGGGATCAAAGGTGTTTTAAACAAAGGTAAAACCTATGTGGCCTATGGTGTTTAAGGTAGGTCATAAGTTTGTAGGGATGTTTGGAAGTATATTCTTAAAATATCTTGCTAGTTCAAATGGGAAAACCTAGATTTACCTATGAAATCTAGGGAGGAAAACTAAAGGTTTTTATTGATGTTATGATATTTGAAAAAAAATCCTAAAACCCTTATATTGACTTTAGACTACAATTTTGATTAAAACAAACAATTTCAACCTTTCGAATGATTTAGACAACTTGAATGAAAAACCTATCCAACTAACTTCAAAGGAAACTTAGATACTCAAAAAACTTTTCAATAAATGTAAATTACTTAGAAAGGTTTCAAATTGAAGGACAATGGTGGAAAACATAAGGAAAGTACCATTAAATAGGCAAAAATGATGTGGAAGCCATTTTGATAGTCATGGATCATGGTTACAGGTACTCACTTGGCATGTGGCTTGAGGGTCAATAACTTGGCACAAGTCAGTAGAGCTCAAGGATTTGATTAGAAAATAAATAAATTATAAATAAAATCCATAATTCTCTTGGTTAAGTAGTGAAAATACTATATTAAATGTAGTAATGGTGGTTGGTGGTAGAGGTAAGAACTACTCAGAGTAGGTCCCAAGTCCACAGGAGATGGATGCTTAGTTTAATAAGAGGTGGAACTCTGAGAGCAATGTACACATTCATAAATGTGCAAAGTGTTCACAAGGTTCCATATTCCATGGAAGGGTATTATAATAATGTATTTGGTATAAGGTGGGACTCATCATGCACTTTGTGTATTTGTAAAGGTGTAAAGTGGTCCATGGATTCCAAATTCTATGGAAGGAGGTTGTGATGTTTTATTAGGATATAAAACCCATCATGTACTTTGCATATTTTTAAATGTACAAAGTACATGCCAAATTATAGATTCCACTAGATTGGTTTCTTGTTAGGATGAGGAGTTTTTGATGCATTTTTCATATCTACAAATATGCAAAGTGGATGGTGAGTTTTGGGTTTTATCGATCTTGGGTGTGGGTGATTTTTAGGATTTGAAACCCACATAGATATTTGCACAAGTGAAAATATCAGTCAAAGTTATATATTTAGTAATTCAAAAGGGAATGATGGGTATTGGTGAGTATTAGGGGTTATTACAATAAAGCAAAGGGGGTCTCCTTAGGATACCAAGTGTAATGATATTTTTGGGATAAAAATATAAACAAATCCTTATGAGAGCAATGCTTGATATAAGAAATAACAAAGGATCCCAAAAGTGATGTGTGTCCACCTTAGACTCACAAAATGCTTCCATGTGTCATTCCCATGAAGTTACATCTTGAAATCAACTAGATCCCCTCTGAGAGTGATGCATGCCCACCTTGGAATTGCATGATGGTGTTACATGTCATTCTTATAAATCTATATTTTGAGATCTTCCAAATTGTCTCTAAGAGAAAAAAATATCTCTATATGAGCCACATGATTAATACCAATTTGATGATAGTTTCTCAAAATCCCTTCGAAAGAGGTACTTAACAAAGAATAGCACTAATTACCTGTAAGAGAAATACGTGGCACTCCTACAACCAATGAAAACTAAAAGGACATCTAAGAGCTCACCATGAATCAAAATATTCCATGTGGAAAGGTACAAATAATTCATCACACTAAGTAACATTTTAAGAGTCTTTGAGAAATCAAAAGGTTCCATTTATCCAAATTTAAGCCAACTAAGTAGCCTAATCACATGAAATCCCTATGAGTGCCTAACTGGATCTAATGTGGCATGACACATGTCAAAAAGTGGCAATATTTAGATTTAAATATAAAATTTATGGAAAATCAAAGGTAAGTCAGTGCTAATTTTTAATTCTAAAAGCAATTAAATGCCAAAATTAATAGTTTAAAGTGTTTCAAATGCAAAGTTGATGAGCTCACCATTTTCATGCCCCATGAACCAAAACCATCATTTACGCTATATTAATCAAATAAGTCTTTCAAAAGGCTATTAAATTCACCTATTGTTATATACATTTACATTTTAAGCTCTAAGAATTTGCTCTCCCTACTATTTATGTCTTCAGTATGACAAATCTCAAGCTATTTATAGATTATACTTAGGCCAACATTATCAAATATTGAAAGTTGTAGAGAGATATAAAAGGACATTGGTTTCTATCTAAATTACTATATAAATCACAAAGGTAAGAACCTCTACTCCTAGTAAGAGCATTACATTTAGGAATGATGACTTCCTTTTCTAATATGGCATAAAATTCATCCCCAAAGCTATAAACTTAGGGGACATGTATTAGAGCAGCATCTATTACAATGTTGAAGGATATAGGGATCTTGATGAGGTCAAAATAATGCCTCATATAATATAATTAGATATGGACATCCTTTCAATCTGAGTTATCAACCTCCACAAGGCTACAATGAAGTTAGAGGTCATAACATGCACTAACCTAGTATATGACATCTTTAGGAGGATGATATGTGAGGATGGGATGCTAAAATCCATAGACCAATGGCTCCAAATTGCTTTCATCATAAGCCCTGGCTTTGAAAAGTACTATGACCTACCTTTTCCATAACTAGACTACAACCAAAACATTATTGATAACTAGTATAAGGTACACAAACCAAAGACACGCTTGACATCATGGATTAATAACCCAACTAGGGTTGTTTCCATGTATGACCTAAGGAACATACTTATCTAGCAGTTTAGGAAGGGAGTCAGGATTGGCTTCACCCTTATCAATAGGATATATGGTAATGTACACATTAGCTATGTGGATATCATAACTATCTCACTATTATAGATAACCTTAGAGGATCAACATATCCCATCACTTGGAGACATCATCATTAGCAATATAGCATATGAAATGAATGATACCTACAAAAAAAATACCCCTTTCTACATGATGAGCTACCTATTAGATGTCATTTATGAAATTACCCATCTAGGCTTAAACTCATAATCTCTTATGTGAGATGATGGTATGCCCTAATTATTATCTATAATGCATATCCACTAGTTTAGGTGTAACATCAAGATAATTTTATAATATTACTACCTAGTCATTTACAAATCTATCACCGAGTGTGAGATGTCAAGGGTTCCCCTAGAGGTTAGATAGACATTGAAGGAAATGGGAAGCTACTAGATATACCTAGATTACACATTTATTTAGATGAAAGGAGTAATGGTAGCTCTCCTTAGGCTATCAGGATATATGCTAATGAAACTAGGAGAAGAATAAATGGCCTATCAACTTTTCCATGGATTTGATGGTGTCTTCAATAATAAAAATTAGATAGTCAGCCACAAAACTCCTTACAAGCTAGGGAAGAATAAGACTGCAAAGTAGCAAGATATCATTATGGTTTCAAGGCATAAGGACTCATACCTATTACCCACTTCCAAGCCTAGGACCCAAAAAATGTCATTACAAATCATCTCTTCAAGTTTAAGAAGGATATGACATTAGAATATAAACATTATGAATAATTCTATGAATGGTCTACAAAGATGCTATGAATGATGAAGTAGTCCTTAAAAATTATGTAAGAAATAAATAGATTTTGAAATGAGGTTAGATAGGGAGAATAAGAAGGAAAACATCATAAGGCCTCAACCTCCACCAACTCATGGAAACATGTTCGATGTAGACTATGAGGAGAGATAAAAAGAAGAGTAAGAAGAGGACAATGTTCCTCCCAATAGGAATAGACCATGTAGAGATCCACTATATGCCATAATAAGAAGCCAAGGTATTCCTAAAATCTCCAAACAAGAAGGAACTAAAATCTAACAAGGTCCTACCTTCATCTTAACATCTTCCATGGGAGCTACCATAGAGATCCTAAGATAGCCTAATCTTGAGGTCATAAACCTTGAGGAGTTGCAATAAGGAATTAAGATCTCAATGGAGGAGTTGTAGGAATTAGCTAGGAGGAATATATAAAAGGTCTACAAAGTAAATAAGTCTCTTAAAACTACCATGAAAGGGTTATTTCCTCCTTTGTGATCCCCCTAAAGTCCCCTTATAAGTATTTTACCATTCCCTTCTTTTTGAATCTTTGGTACATTTACTTCTACTTCTACTTCCATGTTTTCTCCACCCACCTTTACTTCTTCATTGGATCCATCATATTCCACTATATATACCACTACCACTTATCCCTCATAGGGCACTAACATGAGATAATATAGTGCCTCCTTTGGATTCACCTTTAACCATTTCATGTCCATGCCACTACACACACGGCTTCTTCCTAAGCAACCATAATAAGTGCATCACTTGTTATTGGTTCCCATGTACCTACGATAAAATTAAAGCACATTTCAAAGCAATTCACCTTTCACAAGCCACTTAATATCACCAAAATTACTAAGGTGAGTATACCCTAAAAGTTGATCTCATTCATTCTTGGCATGGCACTACCAAGTCTTTTATTTGATCCACTTGGGAAATTAGACACAAAAAATTTGTTCATGTCTACCATAACTTTGGCCTCTTCCTCTACCCAAGCACTTCCATTGAAACCACCTTCAACACAACCAACATCTACTATTACTTGAAATCAGGTTAGAGACATCATTCAAGAAATAAAGAAGGAGAAGACCTAGATAGCCCACTCTACCTCCCAAATTGCCATCAGTTTTTATGTTGACATAAGAACCATAAAAAGTGTGTTTAGAAGGCAAGTTGAGTAGACATAATAAAACTCAGCTATGATTCATAAAAGTGAAGAATCACTCTTCACCTTGACAAGGAAAAGGAAGGCCAAACCTGGAGAGGTTTAATAATATGTAGAAGAACTTATGTCCATAATTTAGGATCAAGCAGAATCTACAATTGCCTTGATGAAGGGGATAAAATAGGAATTGAAAAGGTTGAAAGATAAAAAACTACCCATTATGTATAAAGGCAAGATAAAACACTACCCATTTTATTTGAAGGCACTTTAATTTTAATAATATATGTTTTTATTAATTACTTTAACCTATATAAGGTCATGAGGAAAAGGAGGAAGATGGGGTGCTACAATCCAAGGTGGTATGTAAAATTGACCAAAAGCTTACACTTTATGATGCCAAGTTGGTGAACTTTGCTATAGTTACAAGAAGTAATGAGTTATATGACTGCAAGGTACTACCACTTTAGGACATTATTCCTACATAAACCATTCTCATGAACTGTCTAAGGGTTTTTAAGAGATGGCTAGACTAGATTAAGGGTACAAATACATTCTTAGAGAAAATTGAATTCAAAATAGTTTTGCTACTGAAGGATTCCATGGTCACTAGGGTGACCAAACATGATGGCTCCTTTAGAGATGATCAAGATTTTAGAGTGAAAATGAAAGTGTTTGTGGCCAATTTATAGTAAGACATAGCTAGTTCTAAGAATATATAGAGGTGATGAATATTGTAGCATTTTCCAATTAGAGGCTAGAAAAAGTGGATGTAATTGAAGAAACACTAAGGCCAATACTCACAAAACATGACAAGCTCTTCCAAGAGATAAATAACTTATTTCATCTCATTATCTTTAAATTTTTCAAATTAACCAAGATTATCTAGCATGTGTAGAGGTATGGACTAAGAAGGAAGTGGAGAAGAAAAAAATATAGTATGAATCATTACAGTAGCCACCTCCAAGGTCTTAGAGAATATTCTATTTCATTTTGTAAATTCAAATGTAGAATATTTATTTATATGTAACATTTTATTCACTTGGATATTTGGGCACATTTTTATGGGTCCACATGAACTTGTATTAGGAATTTTTTGATGCCTATAAATAGGGGGTCCACCCTCATTTGTAATAAAAAACAATTGTTTCAAGAATTAATACAAAAAAGCTAAAGAATTCATAAGTTTATCTGAAGTGCTTAATTATTTATTTCTATATTTGTTCCTCATGATTTTCTATGACTAATAGTTTCTTTTATTTAATTTAATTTAGTAATTTCACTCCATATATGAATCTATTAATTTAAGTTTGACACTAGGATGACTAATCTATTAGTATATTTTCTCTATTTCTTTCTCATTTGTAATTGAATGTCCTATGAAATTTACTATGAGTGAGAAATCTTTATGAAATATATGATATTAGATATATGAATTTATTTTCCTTTGAATATTCAATTAAATTTATTTAGGTTTGAGCATCATGCTAGAGTTGGTATATGCTAATTTTATGTGTTTTGCCTTAGAAGTTAATAGAATCAGTGTCTTTGATCATCTTAAGCAAATTCTATTTTCTACCTTACCCTAATTACTCTTGGATCCACCATTAATCACTTTATCTTAGTTCATGCTTTAAATAACCATTGATTTTTTATATTTTTGGTAATAATTAGCAAAGATTAAAGCAATTCACAAATATTAGTAAAGTGTCACTGCATAATATTTATTGTCCCTACAATAGGGTCTTTTTGCATAATTTTAAGTGGTGACCATATTTATACTATTTGTGTTATTTCCAATAGTAGTTATGTTAAAAAATAAATCCTTGGTTCTTCTAGGACTCAAAATTGAGTTTATTACTTTCCTCTTGTTCCCTAGTGACACAAGGAGCATAATAAAGTGCATCAACAAGAAGGGAAAAGCTGACACTAGAAAGAGGGCCATAATGCAATTAATTTCATTCATATTTGTAGAGTTGTAGTGTAATTCATTTAAAACATACATATTTACTTAAAATTACACAAATATTGTTAAGGAAAACCAAATATTTTCATTATTTACATGAATCTGTATAACTTTTGAAGGATTTCTTCAAAGATATTATTCATTCATGGAAATCTAGAAAATAACCTAGATATTTGTCTAAATTTATGAAAATATATAGGGAATACCATGTCCTTTTAAGCACATTAAATATTATTTTGATCACCTTCACAAATTTTCACATGCATTTGCTAAATAATTTTTGTATTTATAAGAATTTGTGTAAAGATCAATCTCTGATATGTTGCTTATATTGGATCTAAACATTTGAGATCATATTTGCTTTAATTCTCTTGGGATTAAGAGAATATTTATGTGAATTTATGTCTAAAGTTGTTTTAAAGTGCTCAAACATTTTTGGATTGTTAAATAAGTCATAGAAACACTCTGGATTGTTGGTTTAACACTAATCTTTGTAGATTAACATGCAGGGCTAACAATATTTGTGTAGGTATTTAGAAATCTAAGGTTTCAAGGCTTAGATATTAAAAGATCAAGGTAGAGTTACTTTATCTAAATATTCTCTATGAAATACTAACCAATATTTTTAACATTTTTCACTTGTTAGGTCATATTAGATATCCTTTACTCTTAGTACCCATTCTACATCCTAGACTTTCCTAGGATTAGAACCAGGTCCTGATTTGAACCCAAGATCCCTTTAGCATCCTTAGAAAACATAGGAAGGTGAGAGAAGAAAAAGGTAGATATAGGAAGTCTAAGACCCAACTAATTTCCCCATATAACCAAAATTTTCAACCTCTCAAGCTAATTATGGCATGGTTAGCTGGCTCATCCATTAATGCCCCTAAGTTCATGCATGATCTACCTAGGAGTCTAGAAAAATATCTACCTTTGTTTACCTCCATTGGGAGAGTGACAATTGAAGAACACGTGAAGTCATTTAAGGCATATTTGAAGCAACTTAACATGATCCATGAGGATGTGCCATGTCTCCTTTTTCCCTTCAAATTTATAAATGCATATGATTGGTTCCTTAACTTTCTCAAAGATTTCATCATAGGATGGGGTTAGTTTAATGATACCTTTATTACCTAATTTAGAAGGGTAGTTAGTTTGGAATTTTTATACCAATAGTTTACCACCCTTAAAAGAGACCTAAAAGAACCAATTAGAACATTAAACATAAGGTTCTAAAATATGTAAACCCTGACATCCCCACCTTATAAGCTTATAAATGATTTAGCCTTAGATATATAATAGAATTATTTAGACCCAATGATAGTCATTTTCCTAAGGAGAGCCATGGGTATTGACATAATATCTTTAGCCTATGTTGAAGCCATACATATTAATGAGTAAATGCACTAGTAGGGGCATTCTACCTTTTCTATAACAAACATTAATCAAACTACGCCTAACATGAATGTCATATCCAATATGAACCAAAACATGCTTACATTAAACTAGTTTCCTATAATCAACTAGTTGTTATTGAGCCATGTTGCACCTAACTAGTAGCTAGGATTCTTCAACCAAGAAAATGTTAGAACTCATCCCCAAAATAACACTAGTTAAACAATGATGCCTAAAAATAATACCAATCTCCAAAATTCCACCCAAAATAAAATCTCAGAACCTCTAAATGGATAATTAAATTCCATACAAATGAGTATTAAAAAACTCACTAATGATTTCTTGGATCTCAAGAAATAGATATGAAATACAGGTGAGAGTTCTAATAGAAATTATAATTTCTAGAGGTATAAAAAAGATTTGAATAGGTCTAATAATAATGAGTCTTCCCTAGGCAAATTGATTGAGATCAACATTTGTGAGCTAGCCTTGCCTAACTAGTGTCAGGTGCATAATACTGCTAGACATGGAGAACTAGATTGTGTAGAGTTTTACCATGATTTTGAGGCCATTTAGATCCAAATGGAGGGATTTTATATGAATCACATGGATAATAATAATGATAAAATATATTAAAATGCTAAAGATGCTCTTAGAACACCATAAACAATCCTAATGGTTGAGTCCTATGACTTCCCCAATCAAGATGAAAATCAGCTTGAGGACAATATTGAGGAAGTACATGCTTTCTAACAATTTCAAAGGAATAATTATGCTCTAAGAAGAAAATGACAAAACCCACCTATAACAACTTCCACCCCACCAAAAAATTTGATATACCTCCTAATATAAGGATAAACAATGATCCTCCACCCCCTAAAGGTAAGGAGAGTCTACCAAGTATAAAAGCTCCATGCATAATGTCAAAAGGAGGATACAACATAGTGTAAGACATCGAGAAGATAAAATAAAATATAATCCTACATGAGATTACTTAGATCACTAAACAAAATGATTTTATATTAAAATAATTAAATGAAAAACCTAACTCCAACAAAGGTAAATTGGCTCATGCTAATGTGGTAATGTATAAGACAAAACATGAGGTTCCACCATTCCTTTTGACTACAAGAATTTTTAATAAAAATATCCATAATTATTTATTTGATTTTAGTGCTGTAGTTAACATCATGTCTTTATGAATTTGTGAAAAATTAGGATTGAACCTATTCAAATTAGATAAGGTGGTGGTACAATTGGACAAATCAAGAGTGAAAGTAATGGGTGAATTATTGAATATTCACATGCATCTCACCCAGGAACCTTAAATCCAATAGTTCATCGACATCCAAGCCATTGACATACCTAAGGCTTATGGATTGGTATTGAGCCATGATTATACTAAATCTTTAAGTGGATATATGTCCATTTACTATTCTCACATGTGTCTACCTTGGTGTGGGATTCCCAATGAGATCAAGATTGATTGGGAACATAAAATGAAATACATGATCACTAAACACAATGCCATGAATGAGAAGGTAAACTACCAATCTTCTAATTTAGGTGTGTATACTTTAGAAAATACTAATTTTTATACAAATGATGAAGCAGAATAAGGAAGCAAAGGTCACTGGAAATTTCACTTCAATGGTGAACAATCTAAGCAAGGTTCTAGTGTTGGGATTATTCTGACAAATCTCGAAAAAAAAAAACATAGATTATTATAGATTAAATTTTACTTGTAATAATAATGTGTTATAATATGAAGCTCTCATTTTATGACTTTAATGTGTAATCAAACAAAAGGTAAAATAACTGTTATTCTAAATTAATTCAAAGTTAGTTGTTAACCATGTCTAGAGTAAGTATTAGTGTAAGTTATCCTATTTAAGAAAATAAAAATTTATATCTTGGGATTTAATTGAGTATTTTAGCTCATTCAATATTATTTCCTTTCCCAAGGAGTAAAACCAATTGGCATATGCTTTAGCTTTAACAAATGTGAACCTAGCTCCTCTAGAGCCCTTAAAACTATGATGATTCACTATGGGGATAATTTCATGCCCCTTTGTGGTAGATAATATCAATCACCTATAGTTATTTGATGATGACCAACAAATAACTGACTTCTATAGTTCTAGCATTTTTGAGTCCCACATCATTAATGAACATGAAGAAATTTATATATAAGATTTGGAAGATAGTGGAGTGATTCAACTCAAAGAGAAGCATATCCCCAAAGGTATGATACCCTTATAAAATATGTTTGACATGGATAGATATAAATATGTACAAAAAAAACCCAATGTAAGTAGGAAATATTACAAACAAGTCAACTTGGGAAGTCCAAAGAGTGAATAAAATGTTAACATCAACTTAGTTTGCACTAATGAAGAGCTGAAGAAAGTCACTATCCTTATAAATAAGTTCAAAGATGTTATTTCTTGGTCATATCATGACCTGAATATATTTCATACTAGTGTGATTCCTCACACTATCTCATTAAAATAATCCTACAAACGTTTCAAGCAAAGACAAAGGCTAGTAAATCTTATACTGGAACCTCTAATTTATAAAAAAGTAAAGAAATTACTTTATGTAAGGATAATATTTCCTATATGGAACTTGACATGGGTTTCCAATATTGTGCCGGTCTAAAATAAGAATGAATAAATCATACTTTTGACTTTATAAACTTGAATAGATCCTCATAAAAGGATAATTATCCCTTGCCATCCTTAGATGAAGTCATTCAGTTGGTGAGTGGGTTTGGATTGATGTCATTCCTTGATGGTTTTTCAAGCTACAACCAAGTCCTAGTGGATAAGAATGATAGAATAAAAATTACCTTCACCACTAACTAGGGAATGTTTCCCTACAAAATAATACCATTCAGACTAATCAACATAAGAGAAACTTTCTAGTGAGAAATGGGCCATGAATTCCATAGATTAATTAGTAAGTGAATAATTATATACATGGATGATCTAATAGTATTTTCTAAAAATAGAGGAGATCACATGATGCATTTGGAACAAGTGTTGGAGAGGTGCAGGAGGTATGGTATTTCTTGAAACCCCAAGAAAAACATATTTTATGTGACTGAAGGCAAGACTTTAGGACATGTAATCACTCAATAAGGTATGACCATCGACCCTAATATAATTAGTGAAAATTTAAAGGTATAAGTTCCCAATAACAAAAAAGAGTTGAAATCTTTCTTTGGAAAAACTAGTTTGTTAATAAAGTTTATCTTTGGTTTTGTAGAGATTGTCAGACCACTCAATGCCATGCTAAAGAAAGATGTAAAGATAGAATGGACTACTAAAGAAAAGAAGGCATTTAAAGACATCAAAGATACTATTTTTTAATCTCCTATCCTAATAACTCCTAATTTTATTAGAGATTTATATCTATAATCTTTTGCTTTTGATTATACTATTGTTGTTGTCCTAACACAGAAAGAAGATGACAAAGAGCACCCCATAGCCTTTATGAGCACCAATTTAAAGAATGTGGAGATAAACTATCATATTTTGGTTAAGAAAGCTTACACATTGGTAAAGGCTGTCAATAAATTTAGACACTACATCCTAAGGAGCAAGACATATGCCATAGTGTCTAATCTAGCTATCAAATTAATTCTAAGATAGAATGAACTTGGAGAAATAAGAGGGAAGTGGATGACTAAACTTAAATAATATGATTTAAAGATAAAATATACTAAATTAGTTAGGGGTTAAGGTCTAATCCAACTCATCACAAACATTGATCTACGTATTAAAGTTTTATATGTTGAAGCAAAATGAGTTTCTAATGATCATTGGTACAAGGACATTGTTCATTACTTATTACATTGAGCATGTCCCACCTAAAAATGGAATAAAAATAGCCCTCAGATTTAGATCATCACATTTTATGATCAAAAGAGGAGTCCTCTATAGAAATAACTATGAAGGAGTCTCTCTAGGATGTATTTTTAGAGCTAAAGCCAATGAGATCTTGGATAATTTTCATGATAAACTGAGAAGTGGTCACCCTTTAGGTTGCACCAAATCACACAACATTTTGAGGGTTAGATACTATTTTCCAACAATATTTAGAGATGCCCATACTCAAGTGTGAACATGTCATTAGTGCCAAGTATTTTATCAAAGAGAGATAAAGATAGCCATGCCTTTATAGCCAATAATTCAGGTGAAGCAATTTAAATAATGGGGCCTCGATCGTATAGTAGTGATCAATTCAAAATCTTTAGTGGGACACAAATTTATACTCACTACCATAGATTAATACATAGGGTGGATTGAATTAATGGCCACTAAGAATATTAGAACAATTGATGTCATCAAATTATTAGAATAAAATATCATTTCTTGGTTTGGGATGCCCCTATCTTTAGTATTTGACAATGTTATATCCTTTATATTGGCTAAAGTTACTAAATGGGCATATGAAAACTAGATATTCATCAAGTCTACTTTAAACTATTACCATCAAGGTAATAGTTTTGCAAAGTCTACTAACAAAATATTGATGAATGCCATCAAAAATTTTATTGAGAAGAAACCTAGAGAATGGAAGTCACTATTAAAATATGCTTTATGGGAAGATAGCACAATATATGAGCATGATATCAAGGCACACCTATTCTTACTTGTCTATGGGAAAGAACCTATTTTTCCCATCACACTGAAGCTACCCACCTATGAATTTATGGTTGAGTACATGGAAGATGATGAAAGAGTGTAGTCCAAGTTACTAAACATCATCTATATGGAAGATGATAGAGATGAAGCATTGTAATATTACAGTAAGCATCAAGATGTTGTGAAAAGATGGTTCAAAAAGTGAGCCAAGGTTAAAGCATTATAAATATAGACTTTGTCCTAGTGTGGGACAAGGCCCATGAAAATAAAGGAAAATATAATAAGTTAAATCTCCTCTATATTGGACCATATCAAGTGGTAGATATACTTGGTGAAAACACATTCAGACTCAAAGATTTGCAAGGAAATGACAGCCTTGCTAGTTAATTGGCAATGCCTAGAACATTATTTCTCTGCCACTGTATCAAAAATCCCAAAAAGTCTATAAGATTGTTTAGAGTTAGATTAGGTAGGGGTATAATAATTTTCTTTCCTATTTTATTTTATTGTCCTTTTCTTTCTCAATTTTGTTTTGCTATCTTGCTTTGATTTCCCATTATTTCATTTCTTGCTTTGCTTTTTGTTTATTGTTTTTTTTTTAATTTTGTGTTGTAACTTACTAATAAGTCCTATAGACAAGGATTTATTGGTTCAAATTATGGTAACCTATTCCCAAAAAGGGAAGAAAGGATTGATGGTCTTATATATTGGATCTCCAAAATTTGGAAGCCTCTAGTAGTGCTCTAAATTAGAAAATCTAGATGAGGTCAATTAGAAATTGGTTTTCTCATGAAAATCCTAAGTTGTTTTAAGGTTGTAATATAGTTTAGATGACTGATCATTTACTTGAACAAGATTTTTAATATGTGTATATCATCATACTATGACCTAAATTCATTTAATAAATTTCTAGGGCAAAATTTGCTATCTGAGAGTGAATAAAATCTAGACTATGTCTTGATAAAATCCCTACATCTGGCTAATTCTATTTCCTAACCATTTTGGTTTATGAATGTAGGTTAAAAAATGATGATACACTAATGAAATTAAATAATTAACTACCTCATATTCCATTAATTGTGTTTTAGGCAATCTCTACTATGGTTATAAACACCTGGTTAATAGTAGAGCAAGGCCTAGAGTGTAGCCAAAGGTATCTCTATCAAGGTCATGGATGCCTAGTTGGTAGTAGAGTAATGACCTATCCATACCTAACTAAGAAAATAATTATTATATAAAATATAAGGAGTAATTAATATATTTCATATTTAATGTCTTGAATCTTGAAATTTATCACTTTTAAACCCAATGACAAAGGTTAATCTCTATTTCTAGCTTGTCGGCTTTCATTAGTTCTTGAAATTAGTTTTGAGATTAATTGAATATTATAGTGAGATAAATAATTTTTGGTCCATATTTGAATAGAAGATCTAGATTATAACATTTTTTAATGTTTCCCCACAAAGGTCACCATTTTTTGATGATCAATTACCCCCTATTCCTAGAATGGGGACCCTCCCTTTAAAATTAAAAATGCCTAAAATGCCAAGATTACTAGGTCACTTGACTACATATGGATTTAGTTTAATTCACCAATTCTTGCACTTCTACATTTTTTGGTTAATTATTCATCTTACAATATAGATTAGCACGTAGAAATGTTCAAGTCATTACAAGTTCCTCAAGTTTTATTCAACAATGAATCATTAACCATCAACACTTGAAAAATGTGCAAATAGGCCTTCACTAAGGATGTTACACCTAGTTTTATAATTTCCATGGACACAACAAACTTCATCTAATCTTATTATACTAAACCTATACTTTTTTAAAGCATTTAATTACATAGTTTTGCTTTAAATTATTTTAATTCATTTAAGATAGGAATTTGACATTTTTTAAAAGACTAACCTAGTCTCTTGCTTGATCTTGTATGACATCAAAATTAAAGTAGTGGTTTTTGGTGCTTCATGGGACATCAAATTAAATACTACAACTTAAGTAGATATGTGTCCAACTCATCAAGCTTTACAATGCCTTAAAGATTTATCACACCCTACACAAGACACTTGGAATTAATCTACCAAGTTTTTGAGCTATGTGGCATCATCTGAATTTATCTCATAGAGTAAATATCCATTGGAATTTAAATTTATGGCTATGTGTCAAGATTTTAGTCCCCATGAGCAAGCCCAATTAATTTGAGTTACCATGCATCCACCACACATCCCATTACAATCCATAAACCTATGAAATATTACTATATGTCTCAATCATGACCATCTAAACCTGAGTATCCTTATAAAATGATGCATGTCCCTTAAGGGCTCATATGTGATTTATGCATGTCCACACCATGTTGCATCCATATATTTCATTCAAGATCTCACAAGGTAGTCACATGGTTACACCTAAGCCATCTAAGCTAATTTGATGGTGTACAGTTGTTTAAGGCTCCTTCTCAGAGTGACACTTTGTATAAGAAATAAAAAAGGATCTTAAAAGTGATGTGTGTCCACCTTAAACTCACACAATGATTTCATATGTGATTCTTATGAAGATACATCCCAAGATCAACCAAATCCCCTTTGAGAGTGACACATGTCAACCTTAGACCCATGTGATGGTGCCATGTGTCATTCCTATAAATATATATTTTGAGATTCTCTAGATAATATTTAAGAGAAACATGTGTCTTCATACAATCCACATAATTAATACCAAGTTAGTGACAATTTCATGAGAGCCCTCTAAAAAAAAACCTGGAAAAAGAATCCTTGATTGCTCATGAGAGTGATGCATGGAACTCCTACAAGAAATCAAAACTAAAGGGCCATCTAAGAGCTTACCAAAAATCAAAATATGCCACATGGTAGAGTAAAAAAATTAATCACACTAAGTAGTAATTTGAGAGCTTGTGAGCAATTAAAAGGTGCCACATGTCCATATTTAAGCCAACTAAGCAACTTAGTCACATCCAAGCCTCACAAGTGCCTAGATGGATTTAATGTGACATGCCACATGTTAAAAGGTGGAAATATTTAGCTTTAAAGCTAAAATTTATGGTAAATCAAAGGTAAATCTATGTTAAATTTTAACTCTAAAAGTAATAGTTCAAAATGCTTCAAATGCAAAGTTGACAAGCTCACCATTACTATATCACAAACTAGAATCATCATCTATGTTACATTAATCAAATTAATATTTTAAAAGGATATTCAACTTGAATATTTATATCTACATTTGCATTTGAATCTCTAATAATTTTCTCTCCCTACTATTTATGTCTTTAGTATGATAAATCTCAAGCTATTCATAGATTACACTCAAGCCACCATTATCGAAGATCAAAAGTTGTAGAGGGATATAAAAGGACATTGGTTTATATCCAAAATACTAAATAAATGACATAGGCAAGAATATACACTTTTGGTAAGATCATTGAGTTTATGAATGATGACTTTCTTTTCCAATATGATAATTTAGTAGTTTTCAAAGACACATAATTTTTCCCCAAAGCTATAAACTTAGGGGATATGTATTATAAAAGCATATATTACAATGTTAAAATAGCTAGGGATCTTGATGAGGCCAAAAAAATGCCTCACATAATTTTATTGTATTCATACATCCTTTCAATCCAAGCTTTTAGCCTCCACAAGGCTATACTAAATCCAAAGGTCATGCCATGTGCTAACCTAGTATATGGCATCTTTAGGATGATGAGATGCAAGGAAGAGTTGCTAAAATTCATGAACTAAGGGATCCTAATTGATTTAATTATAGGGCCTAGATTTTAAAATTACTATACTTATCTTTTCCATAACTAGACTATAACGAAAACATCATTGATATTTGGTACAAGGCACACAAACCAAAGATAGTCTGGACATCATGGGTTACTAACCTAACCCAGGTCATTTTCATGGATGACCTAGGGAACATACCTATCCATCAATTTAGGAAATGATTTATGATTAGCTTCACCTTTCTCAATAAGATATATGAAAATGTACACATTATGTATGTGGATATCAAAACTATCCCACTGATACAGATAATCCTAAAGGATCAATAGATCCCCTCACTCAAAGACATTATTAGCAACAATTTGGTGTATGCAATGAGTGATACCTTAAAAAATGGTGCCCCTTTATACATGATGAACTACCTATTAGATGCCATATGTGAAACTTCCCAACTAGGCCCAAACTCTTGGTATCCTATATGATTAAAATTTGTGCCCCAATTATTCTTTGTAATATACATCCATCACTTCAAGCATAACATCAAGGTAATTACAGAAGATTTCTACCCATTTATTTATAAATCTATCATTGAGTGTGAGATGTTGAGGGTTCCCCCAAAGGATAGAGAAAAATTAAAGGAAATTGGAAGATATTAGCTATACTCAAATTGAATAATCATTTGGATAGAAGGAGTAATGGTAGCTTCCCTAAGGATGCCAAGATATGTGCCAATGAAATTAGTAGAAGAATAAATGGCCTATCAAATTCTATATGGAGTTGATGGTATCTTCAATACTAAAAATAAGACAAACCCCCACAAAACTCCTTATAATCTAGAGAGGTATAATATTACAAAGTGACAAGATATCATTGTGGTTGCAAGGCATAGGGACTCATACCTATTACCCAAAGATGACTTTTGAGCCTAGGACCCAAAAAATATCATTACAAATAATATCTTCAAGTTTAAGAAGGATGTGGTATTAAAATATAAGAATCAATAATAATTCCATGAATTGGTCTACAAAAATGCTATGAATGATGAAGTAGTCTTCAAAAATGTTGTAATAAATAACATAGATCTTGAAATAAGGCTAGATAGGGAGAAGAAGGAATAAATCATAAGGCCTCAACCTTCACCAACTCATGGAAGCATGTTTGATGAAGACAATGAGGAGAGACAAAAAGAAAAGGAAGATGAGGATAATGTTCTTCTCATTAGGAAATAGCCATGCAGTGCTCCACTACATGCCACATTTAGCAGCCAAGGTATGCTTACAAGCTCTAAAAAAGAAGGAATTAACAGCCAACAAGGGCCTACTTTCATCTCAACATCTACCATGGTAATTTTCATAGACAGCCTAAGTTAGCATAGTCTTGAGGTCATTAACCTTGAGGATTTACAATAAAGAATTGATCTATCAATGGAAGAGTTAAAGGCATTAGCTAGGAAGAATATAGAAAAGGTCTAAAAAATAAAGAAGTCTCCCAGGACTATCATGAGAGGGGTATTCCCTCCTTTGTCATCCCCCCAAAATCCCACTATAATTATTGCACCATTGACTTTTTTCTTAGTTTCTAGTACATTTAATTATGCTTACACTTACATGTTATCACTACCCACCTTTACTTCTCCATTGGCTCCATCATCTTCCACTATAACTACCACTACCACTCAACCCTTAGAGGGCACTAGCATGAGCCAAGTTAATGCCTCCTTGGGCTTCACCTTTTCCCATTTCATTACCCATGCCATTACACGCATGGCTTCCTCTGAAACAACCACAACAAGTGCCTCACTTGCTATTGGTTCACCTATACCTACAAAACCATTAAATCCCATTTCAAAAAAAATCACCTTTCACAAGCCACTTAATCTCACCATATATTCTAAGGTGAGTATAACTTCAAATTTGGCCTCATTCATTATTGACATGGACCCTACCAAGTCTTTATTTTATCCACTTGGGTAATTAGACTAAACACATTTTGTCATCCCTACCACAACATTATCCTCTTCCTCTATCCAAGAACATCCATTGTAGCCACCTCTAACATAACCAACATCTACTACTTCCCCAAATTGGGTTAGAGACATCATTTAGGCAACAAGGTAGGAGAAGACCCAAACAACCCACTCTACCTCCCAAATTGGCACGAGGTTTGATGCTAACATATGAACCATGAAAATGGTGGTTAGAAGGCAATTTAAGTATCCATAATCAAGATTATTTGTGATACATAAGCATGAATATTTACTCTTCACCTTGATGAGGAAGAGGAAGGCCAACCTTAGAGAGGTGAAAAAATATGCAGAGGACCCTGTGTCCATATTTTAGTCTCAAGTAGAATCTACAATTTCCTTGATGAAGGGGATGCAATAAGAATTGAAAAGGTTGAAATAAAAAACACTGCCCACTATGTTGAAAGGCACTTTAATTTACCAAATAAGGATTTTAAAGAGATGGCTAGACCAGATTAAGGATACAACATCCTTAAAAAAAATTGAATTCAAAATATCTTTGTTGTTGAATGATGCCATGGTCACCAAGGTGACCAAACTTGATGGCTCCTTCATGGATGATCAAGATTTTAGAGCCCAAATGAAGGTGTTTGTCACCAAGTTCAAGAAAGATGTATCTAGTGTTAAGACTATTATAGAGGTGATGAATATTATAGAATTTACTAATCAAAGGCTAGAAAAAGTGGATGTAATTAAAGAATCACTATGGCCAATACTCACAAAGCATGGAAAGATCATCTATGAGATACCCATCTTGTTTCATCCCATGATCCTGGAATTTCTTTAGATTGACCAAGATTACTTGGCATGTGCAGAGTTATGGACTAAGGAGGAAGTGGAGAAGAAAAAAAGACATCAACAAACATTGTAGCAACTAGCTCTATGTCCTTAGAGAATATTCTATTTCATTATGTAAATTCAATGTAAAATATTCCTCTATATGTAAAATTTTATCCACTTGGATATTTGGGCACCTTTTTATGGGCCCACTTGAACTTGTCTTAGGCATTTTTTATGCCTATAAATAGGGGTTGTAATAATTAATACAAAAGAGCAAATTTTTTTGTAAGTTTGTTTGAAGCAATTCATTTTTTATTTATCTAGTTGTTATTCCTCACACTTTTAGATTACTGATAGTTTCTTTTCTACAAGTTAATTTGAAAATTTCACTCCATATATGCATCTGTTAGTTTAATTTAGACACTAGGATAACTAATTTGTTAGTATTTTTTCTCTTGTTCTTTCTCATTTGCAATTTAATGTGCTATACAATTTACTATTAGTGATAAATATTTACACAATATATGATTTTAGATATATGCATTTATTTTCCTATAAATATTCAAATACATTCATTTAGTTTTGAGCATTACACTAGATTTGGTGGATGTTAGTTTTATGTGTTTTGCCTTAGAATTTAATAGAATCAGTGCCTTTGGTCATCTTAAGAAAATTATATTTTTTGAATTACCCTAATTTCTCTTGGATCCAATCATGACTCACTTTAACTTATTTCTTGCTATAAATATCTATTGTTTGTTTATATTTTGGGCAATAATTGGCAAAGATTGAAATAATTCACAAAGATTAGCAAAGTGTCACTGCATAACATCTGTGGTCCCTATAGTAGGGTCTATTTGAAAAATTCTAAGTGGTGACCATATCTCTACTATTTTTTCTATTTTCAATAGTAATTGTGTTAAAAACTCAAGCCCTAGGTCTTACAAGACTCAAAATTGAGTTTCTTACTTTCCCTTTGTTCCCTAGTGACACAAGGAGCACAATAAAATTCATCAATAGAATCTATCAAAAAATGAAGATTTTTTGTACTTACAATATGAGAGGGGATAACTTGGGAAATATTTGTTACAATTATCACCTCTACAGCTTGATATGGAGATCATGGGGTGTAGTTGATGATGAACCCTATGTTGAGGTCTAAAATTTTGATTCTACATCCCCTTCCACATTTCCTTCTTTATCTAACAATAATTTGGTAGCCATGAGATAACATCTCTTCAATCAACCTTTTCAAATTCACCAAATACATTAGTTCCTCCAAAATGAGTACTTTCTTTAGTAATCTATTCTTCCTCTTCATATGTTTCAATTATCTCATCAAATGACTATGTTTCTTTAGTGTCTAGATTGGACACCCATTATTCTTCAGCTATCCATTTTTTTCCTTATTATTCATTATCATACATTTTAATAGGGTCTAATTTTTTTCTAACCTTCCTTCTATATTCCCTTCCCTTGGGAACTTCTACCTATTTCCATTCCACTTTCTAGATATTTTGGTGAAATAGGAGGAGTCTTAGGCTTACTTTTATAAGTAATTGGTGGTTTAGCAATATTATGGGATAACCTTGTAGAAGGTGGAATTGGAAATGAATGGATTGTAGTTGTAATAGGTGGTAATTAAATGGAGGAAGTTGTGACTATTAAAGAAATCATGGGGGTGAAGGTGGTTGTCCAAGATATTGATGCATTATTGTTGGTGGTGTTACTATAAAAGATGGTGAAATAGGAGGAAAAGCAATGGAAACATGAGATAATAAATCAATAATACTTGTGCTATAGTTAATAGAAGTAGTTGTAGCATAGAAAATGGCCTAACTATTTTAGTAGGACTTGCAAGTCTCTGTATACTAGTTATGTGTTGAGGATAAGTAGAAACAACTATGTATGTGGGGGATCTTGGATTAGTCTCAATTATTCACTCAATATAAACTTCACTAGATGGGCCAACTTGTTCTTATATGCCTATTTTTGTGTGAGGAGAAGGTTCATGAATAGGTTTAGAAATCCATTATTCTTTCTCAATCCACTTAGCATCTTAATTAGTAATTATGAGATTATATTGTATCCTTTGTGCTAAAATCATTGACATATTTACCCTTTGAATCCTAATAACAACCTCAATGCCATCCTCTACATTCATGAACACATGGTCATAACCATAAGACTGGTGACCATAAATTATTTTCATTTTGCTTTAATATCTCTTAATATACTCCTTGAAATTCTTCTTAGGGTTCCAATACCTAAATGGTTCCCATTTCAATCCATAATGCACCATTATTTTTACAATAGACTGGAAGTGTCCCTACCTTGTATATTGCATTTGACCAATATTAAGAGGGGTTGGGTGGATGAATGATTACTTAACCCTTCATAAATCCACACCAACATTGTTATATAATTGAATAGTAATTTCCTATTCAACCACTTTATAAGGAAAATAATAGGGTAAGTATAAAGTGTGTTCCTTGGTACCTTCTATCCTAACTATAGTACACTCAAGATAAAACTAGTAGTTACCCATTTTTTGAATATTCTTCTTTATAGGATTTGATAGTCTAGGCATGTTATTTCTCATATATGGCCTAGTATACCATAGGATAAAAGGTTTATTTCAACCTTTTCATTTACTTTCTAGACCTATACACATGGAATACATTGAATTCATCATAAATATTATTCATTGGGTATTTTTTGGATGGTTTCTAGAGATATTCATATGTTGAATACACAATTATGGTTACAACATATAACACATAGGACATCATATAAAATTTACCATCTTGTAAGCTTCCTAGGATTATGATCTGTATAATCAAATTGGATCTAATTATCTCTCCTAAATATATGACCTTATTGAAGGTTAGGATAATATATATCACTGGGACCCATACTTCATTGACATCAATAATAGTTGAGAAACCATATATTTTATTCACTAGAGCCATGGAAATTATTACCCCTAGTCTAAAGATAACAATGGGGATTGCAAAATTAGACCCTTGAATCACAAATTATATTGGGTTTCTATCCCTTTATTTTAAATTGATATGTATGTTATTGGTGAGGAGCCATGAATCAACTATGTCCTACTTATAGGTAATTTCTACAAGAGGGAGTCTATAGTATCTCTTGAAATAATATCCTCTTATGTATGTTGTTGGAGTTTTGCTAAGTTTGAAATTTAATATTTTACCAAATATTTTCCCATTCACAAATAGATCAAATAATAAGTCAATACAGTACATTACTTCTAGTTTGGCTATGATGTTATGTAGATCTTTTACTTTCATTACTAACAAGTCATCCTTATATGTCTAAGTGAATATTTAAAGCTACAGAGTAATGTTTTAAGTCATAGTTGAGGTTTTTTGAATCAAATATTATTCTAGTGTACTCAATTATTCATAAAATTGAGTATGAATAGAGAATTATAGTGCAAGACAAGGAGTCTATTGAAAATATAAGTGGGAAATACATTTTATATGAAGAGTATATAATCTCTTGGTTGTAATAGAAATTTTAATTCACAATGTGCACTTGATAGCTATAAGGAAACATAATTATATTGGATATGGTATCTTGAATTATATTACTTTAGGTGTGTTGACCTTGAGAATTGAATTTATTAATTCACAAATTTGTGTTAGTTAATGGTAACAATGGATTTCACTCAATTCCCTTTCTATTCTTTCCATTTGAATTTCATGACACCAATTTCCAAAGATTTTATTACCATGGCTTCTTCTACCTACTCCTAGGTGCCTAGTCATCATAGTGTAATAAATGTATCATTTATATTTTTTAAGGCTTGGAATTCATGTCTTTTTTATTTAATTATATGGCTGAGGAACATGAATTTAAATATCATGCTCCACTTGTAATTGATATATGGGTTGTTGTATTTTTTTCTTTTAGCTATAGGTCAACGAGATGACGACATGTGGATAAATCTCACTACTTTGATTACCCAGGATAATTTATACAAATAACTATTTTAACATCACCTTTGATTGAGTGGGATGATGAATGTGGACAACACTTGATGATCTAATCTCTTGGGAAAAACTATAAAAGGAACTCTATTGACATCACCTCTAGGTGAGTGGGATGATGATATGTGGATGGCTCTTAGTGATCCACTTGCTTTAGATAATTCATACAAGGAACTCTATTTATGTCACATTTGGGTGAGTGAAATGATGACACATGGATAGATTTCACTAATTTACTTTCCAAGGATACTTATGTTCTTCATTTGGTCTCTAAGTTCATGGAATTATGCCTATGGAAAAATTAGATGTGTTGTGAGATGTCACAGGGAAACTTAAGCATGAAGTAACCTTATTAAAATAGAATGTAGGGAAAGAAACAATTAAAATCATAACACATCTACCTTATTATCCATTCAATCATAAAGTCAAAATGTACATAATTAATAATTCAAATTAAAATTAATGAAAAAAATTGAATTGTATTATATGAATTATATATAATTTAAATTCTCTTATAACTTTGAAAATACTAATTTTTTTTAAATGACCTTAAGTTTATGCTTTTCAAATTCCACATCATAGACTTTTGGTTCACTATACTTCAAATTAGGATATTTAATCAACATTGGTCCTTATTTATATTTAAAAGTGGCATGTGTGTGTTAAGACACAAAAGGTTAGTTATTTAAATGATTGTCTTATATTTGATTTTTCTAAGGATGCATCCATTTATTTGTCCATAATTAGCCTTAGTTATTTATAATTATCTTATGGAATATTCACACATTTACAATGTGTTGTAACCTCATAATTAATTATATATTTCATATTCATATTTTTTACTTTAAGGTTGTGTTATTATATATGATATGTTATAATTGCTTTACACTTTGTTTAACCCATATTGTACTTACAATGGCTCATCCTTTGGTTGTATTGCTTTATGGTGCTAAAAATGCTTATGTGAATTCCATAAATTTTAATTATGATGTATAATATAGTAATTATGATTGGAATGTTTATTTATTTGATTATTACTACAGTGAGGATGATATACATGAAAATTATGGAGATTAAATATGTAATTTTTTAGATACATAACAAATAAAAATTAACATAATTGATGCTCAACATAACCAATTAGATTAATTCATTAGATAAGGATATAAATAAATTAAATATCTCATACTTTCCAATAATGAATCTTATCAATATTCATTCATACCTCTACCTTTCCTATCTACATATAAACCATATTTAGGATAAACTAAAAACTAGTAACCAATATGATTATTCTTATGTGCGTGTAATAAATTAAACCTCTACTAACTATATGAATTAAATTAATTATGAACTCCATATTATTACATATAGTTTAAATAATAGTAGATAATTAACATCGTATGTGAATAAGAACACACTTATAGTTCATCATAATTATTAAAAATAATGGGAATAACCATATTATACCTAGTAGTAATTGATAAATGAGAATAAACCCAAAATTCACTGAGAAATACAAATAAATATGAGTATTGGTACATACATATAATCCAAGGTGAATAAAAAATATTGATATATGAAAACATATTCACCAATCCATAAAGAAAAAAAAGAACTAGAACATAAGCTCATACATACACATATGTGTGAATAGGTTCGCACATGATTGTTCAAGATAAATAAAAAGTCTACATGAATAATGGCATACCCATTTGTTCTAAATATACTAGTAATGGGAGTGGTCCTCACTATTCTCATCCATATATGGGATTGGGCCTCACCTCAACTACTCTTCTAGTAAAATTGGGCCTCATTGAGAAGTTACAAAAAAAATAGTATTGGGACTAGATCTTCATTAAACTTTCTAATGTACAACAAGAGAGAAATATTTCTCATCACTACTAGTAATTATCACTATCTTGATCATTATCTTTAGATTTTGTGTTTTTAGCACTATGGTTTCTAATAAATCATTGAATTAGTATCCAAGATAGTAGAAATATCAAGACTATAAATTACCCTCCAACATCCTAGGGTCAAGTCTCCTTTAAACATGGATTAACTATCTAGGTCAATCCTCATGGTTATGTGGACCAAAAACCATTTCATGATGTGCTATGATAATTTATACATTGTTTTCCATAGTAATTATCTTTCTCATGAGAATGGGATTCTCACCCCAATTATATTTTTATGGGTGTTGGATACTAAAAAAATTCACCCATATATGTAAATAAATATTTTTAGTTCATATATATATTTTTTGCATTATTTTATGGTAAAATTTTTATATCTTACCAACTATAATAGAATATTAACAAAACATTTGGAAAGATAGTTCATAGTGTTGTTTTACATGTCTTGGATGGTTTCTTTAAAAACTACATCCCATTTTAGAATTTACACAATTAAATTTATTTCTTCATGTAAACCTAGGAATAATATTTAATTTTATTAAATTTTTTTAATCTTATACAATTTTAGACAATTCATTTAAGCACCATGGCATTATATTATTTATATTCACACATACTAAACAATAAATAAAATAAATACCAAAATAAAATTAGGTGCCACTCTTTTTTATCCTTGCACTCCATAAAAATATATTTTCACCATAATTTTAATACCCTCTCCTTACACCATGAGTTAGTCCCTATTTTTTTGGAAATTTTATTTTCTTACTGTACACTTTGATATATGCCACTCATGATGTTTTTTTTGTAAACTTAATATTCCTTAAACTCCTTTATATGGTGTTTCTCCTATTGTGATTACAAGTATCTTTATCTTAAGATTAAATATGCTCCACCCACATACTAAATTACTTTAGTTGGGAACATTTCTCATACTTGTTCTTCTTTGTAAATCTGACACACACTAAAAATAATAAAGAGAAAAAACTAATGTGCATATAGTTTTATTAGCCTAAATAACATCAACAAGGGAAATATAAATATTATACTTCCCCTTGATCAAAAAATAAAAAACCCATACTTTCTTTGGATCTTATATAATCTCATATTTTCTCTTAGGAATCATACTCTAAAACAAAATTAAGGTTCTAGTTAGAGATAACAAATAAAAATAAAATTTAATTTAACATAGTTGAATGCATGACACAACCAATTAACTTCATTGATTAGATAGGAATATAAATACAATAAAATTTAGTAAATTATAGGAGATGATCTTATCAATATTTGATCATCCATATACCATTCCTATATATCTAACAAAAATAATTAGGATACAATAACAACTATTAACAAATAGGACTATACATACATACATACATACATACATACATACATACATAAATACATACAATTTAATAAATTAAATACTATACTAACTATATTAAATAACTAAGTTTCAAAAAATAATAACATATCAACCCTATTGGACCAAATAAAATTTCAAATGATATCAATGTCTTGGTTGTTTGGTGTCTTTTTATGAGATCTCACGACAATGGAATTCCAAAATTTTATAAAGTATGTTTTAAATCTCATTACATGAAATACATTCTTGATTCTTATATATAACATAATAATAATGAAAATGATTGTCTTCGTACTCTTTTGAATGAAAATGTTATAAATTAAATTATTTTTTCTCCTTATTTGAATTCCCATAGTGATAATAGTCATGATGTTAATGCCCCTCAAAATTAAAATGCAAATGATGTTGATTATGCCTAAAGAATAGGAAATAAATACATAATATAAAAATGAATTTATTGAAAATATTATAACATGTTCTATTGAGTATCCTTATCATTTTGGTAAGATTATGGATATAATAAAATAAGTGGCTAGTAAAAATAATTCTTGTGTTTTCAATTATGGTTGTATAGTTTCTAGTGATTATCCTCCTTCCCCTTCTATGCCTTTGAGTGTGCTGAATTATTGTGTTCCTTCACATGTTGTTCCTAGATATTTATCAAAATATACTAGGGTTTTTATAGACACTTCCAATAAATAGCCTCTTCAATCAAGTGATCCATTTCCTTATTAAATTATGCAAACTTTTTACGTGGTCAATATGATGGGTGAAATAGGTGAGTTATAATGAGAATTAAAAATCTCGTCCCTTGGATCTCTTTAGTATAATTCTATGGTGGATTCACATGTTATATTATCTAACCCCATAACACATAAATTTTTACATTATCCTCTTCCATATGGTTTTTTCATGCCTAAAATTTATTTATTTAATGGACATAGATATATTTGTATGCATCTTAATTAATTTTATGTTTCCCTTGGAAACTATGCTCATCATGATACACTATTACTTATTTCCATGAAGCTTGACTAGATATGGTTTAGATTGGTTTCATACTTTACCTAGTGGATATATACAATCCTTCACTACATTGGATTATGATTTATTATCATGATTCATTAATAATATGGACCCATGTGCTACATTTAAATGTATTCAACATCTCCAAAAAAGTAAACATAATAAAATTCATGATTTTATCCTTAGATTCAAGGGTATTATGTATTGTTTATTCTATTAACCATTAAATCTAGAAAAACAAAACATGTTTAATAAAAACATTTTACCACTCTCAAAGATAAAATGTTTTTGAATAAATACACATATTTTAAAAATATTTTTCATGAGGTTAATACCCTAGATTTTTGGATCCTATAAATCCAAGTACTTATATATGATATGTGTGTTTCACAAAAGTTCACCATCTAAAACAATTTACATCTCAATGTTCCAAATAATGACCATGTGATTAAGATGAATGATCATAATAATTTGATCAGTAATATATAACAACCAAATAAGAACAATATGCATTTTCATAATGAATGAATGAAATTTTATAATTGTTTTGATAACATATTAATAATTTTGAATAATCTATTTTATTCCAACATGATTATTTTATAACCTATCAAGACACAAAAATATTTTGAGTATCATAGATTTAAATTTCATCCAAAAAAATTATGATTCAATTTAAAAAAATCAAATTTGGGACCTTATTGATTATCGTGATATATATATTATATATATAGTAATTCATATGCCAAGTCATAAGTTTCAATCTTTGAATACATGTAGTATGTCAAAATAGAAACCTCAATATGAACTCAAATGGGTACCCTAGAAAAAAATTATATCAAAATCAACTATAAAAACCAATGATGGTAAAGAAAAAATATTTACATAGTATGAATCCATGGAAAATTAAATTTAGTGTTTTATATCACTGAGTTAGAAACACTAATTTTGATACCAATGATTTAATATATTCACTTCTTGGTTATGATAGTGGAAATACATATGCTTTCAAATGCATATGCTATGATGATTCTTGTAGAATTGGTGACATAATTAGTTTTATTGGATAACATAATTTTGGCCTCCATTTTTCATAATATAATTATTTACATGGTAAATAGGATACCTACCCTATATAATTATGATCATGGAGTCACAATTGTCTTCAGAGGCATTATGGTGGTATTTTATTTATTTTCATATTGTTTTAAATTATATTTCCTCATAATTTTTTGGTAAATTTTATTTATTTACAATTTTTTTTAATATCATTTTCCACTTATATTTGATTTTTAATTTTTGACTATTCCATTTGGGAGTTTATTTTCTTTGAAAAAAATCACTTTACATTGTGTGATTCTTGATTCTATTATTTTTGTTTTGGTCTCCATTTGTCCTTGGATCCTTTATTTTCCATAATCCATATCATGTGGATGTTTTATTTTCTTGCCTACATTTTCATGATACAAATCACACATTTATTTGGGGAAAGGATCTTTTTATGATCATATTAATTATATATATCCTATTCCACCTACTGAGGCATGTTTTTGGCACATTTAATTCCTTATTCTACTTATTTTGGGCATATTTTCCAAAAATTAGTGGGGGCATGCCATTTATTGTATGATTATTGATTACATATTATCTTTATAATTAATTATGCTTTATCAATTATATATTATCTACATCATGGACATATTGGTGTTATGTTTAAGTTGACTATATATTCCTTATCGATGGGGCAAAATTTTCACACATTATTCATGGGATTTATCAATTATTTGTTCTCACTATTCATGGGATTTATCAATTATATATTCTCATTATTGGGGTAAATTATTTTTATCAATTACACCTTGTATACATTAAGGGAAATACCTTTTGTGAACTTGTATTAATCACTGCTACAATTAAATTTTACTATTTGTATCATTGATTACACATTTCTCAATGGGGGCATAATATACCCAAAATAACAATCTATTATACATTAATGGGATTAGAATAGGATTTTTTTTCTATCTCTTATTCAAATTTTTATTCATATTAATAATTATTATAGTGTGTGATTACATTTATATATATTATGGAATCTTGTTACATTAGGGAAAATTGTTCCTACTTTTCTCCCTTTACCTATATATATTTTGCATTGTAATATTAATATTAGGTCACATACCATCATTGGGATTTCATGATCATATATTTTCATGCCTATATCAAAATATGTTATACATTATATTTAAAAATTATTATAGTTTTTATTTTATATAAATTACACATGGTGCACATGATCCTTTTATTTGGATATGAGTGATATGCAGGTGCATCCTTCACCTCATAATAGGGGCACATAATAAAATTATTCTATTCTTATGTTACATAATTTTAATAATTTAAAATATTTTATTAGGTTATAGATATTTTAAGAGGATTGTTTTATCAAAATTAGAGATTAAGAGAGTATCAATCCAATTATAAAAAATAATTGAGTAAATTAAAATAAATAAAATATATAATTATCACATGTTGATTTGTAACTTACTATTTATAAATGTGCCAAAAGGGGGAAGAACTAATAAATATATGACTTAGAACTTAGGTCTATATAGCTGAAATAATGACTATGTAATTGAATGTGGGACTATGTAAGTTTATTTTCAATTAGGAATAGGGTTCTTCTTTATCTTCGGATAAGGCCATACTGTTTGGACTAGACCAACTTGAATTGTTATTTTTAAGGTGTGCCAACATCCTTTAGTGTTTTTAATTCTATGTAAACTCTAATTGGTGCACTTTCACCTATAGATCATGTGTGTATATGAGAATATCTTTTATTCATTATGGGATATTTTGTATACCTTATTCTTCCCTCTAAACCCTAGCTCAATGAGAAGGAGGAACAAATGTTATAAATTGGGGGAAATGGGCAAGGGGTGGGGTTGTGATTGACCTTAATACCTCATGGATTAAGTATTAACTACATACTAAAACCTTTAATAGGGATCAAACTCCATGTATTTATCCCATGTTATGGTGTTGTGTGTACAATACTCATGAAATGTTATATGTTGGTGTAATATTGGTGTGATTAAGTGTTTAATACAATGACTTGTGACCTTGTTATTATATTCAAACATACTTCATGGATAATTTGGTTCTATGCACTTGTAATTGATAATAATATGTGATTTCCTATCAATATGTAGTTAAAATATATCTAAAATTTATAATATGGGAGCCTCTTATCTAGTAAATAAATGGATAGAATATGTGATTATATATTTTTCTTTCTATGATTTCATCAAATTGGATTAAAAAATGGGTGGGATGATTTGTTTTAATAAAATTAAATTTGATAAATCATACTTCAATTGGTATGAGTATGAAAATAGTAGATTTATACACTACCAACCAATGGGATTATCCTGAAGGAGTATTTTCATTTAAAGAGGAGAGACAACTAAATTGGAAGTAGGAACCAATAAAATAGTGAGTCTAGATATATTACAATGATTAATAGGAACATTCAATGTCAAAATTGCCTAAGGATAGAGGCCAAACATATACAAGTAGAGGAATAGTGGTTTGAAACCATGAAATTGAGCATAGGTTAGTGTGCAGAAGGAGTGGTCATAAGTACATTGTTTTAACATTAAGTGTTAATTTTAGCATCTACAAGGATACAAAGATGGTTGAAGAAATTATAGAGAGGTACTATGTGTTTTCATTTTTAGTGGGGAATTATATTTTATCATTTGATGAAGTTGGTAGGATATAGGTTTCATATATTTCACCACATGGTAGGGTTATATTAGACTCATGATAGTTTTAGATTTTTTAGAGAAGAATCATGGTTCACATACAATAAATTTTCTTCATTCCTATTGTTTATTTTCATTTTTAATTATTTTAATGGGTTATATTATTATTAATTTATCCATACATTTATGTACTTAAAAACATTCAATTTTTCTTTTAGTTACACTTGAGATGTTAACATAGGAGCATTCATGAAATCTCAGTGGTGGTAAAAACATTCTTGTAGATAGAAAGGAGATCATTTTTTTTAGGTTGATATAGATATAATTAGATATAAGGTAACCTCTCACCTCCTTTTTATTTTAATTTCACTTTCATATCCAATATTAACCATGATAATAAATTATATGTAGCAATGAGATTGTATAAAAAATAGTATCCACCTTTGTTTGAATTTATTCAAAGCATATGCATACACACATATTAAACTAGGGCATTATGTAGACACATAATATTTGTACAATCCTTGTCATTAAAATTTTATTATAATTTTTATGTTTAGATGGATATTTTGTTTAATTTAATCTCTTATTGGAGTTTTTTATTGTGTTTTTTTAATTTGTTCCCTTTAGTGTGGCCATGTATTGATCCTATTCTTATGATTTTATATCTAGTTTATGTTTTTGAACCTTAGTATCCTTGTGACTCTTCCTCTTTCAAGTGATTTTTTATTTGTTAGTATCATAACAATTCTTACATTTTCATAACTAGTATCTAGATGTTTCAATAATAGTTTGTGTGCCTTTTAGACCACTTTGGCCCTTGGGTCAAACCTACCATTTCTTTAATTTTGTATCCTTTTTCATGCTAGCTTGCATACCACTTTTTCCCATCCTCGTTGGTAGATTAATTTGTGATTATAAACTAAATATGCACTTGAATTTATCATTGCACAATTTAAGGTAATACATTAACTTAGAATCCTTGTATGAGTCCAAATAGATTATTATGGTGAAAAATTGGTGAAAAAAGTTGAATCAACCATTGTAGATGAAATAATATTCATTATAATTCAAAATAGGTGTAAAAATAATATGAATAATGTATTGTGTATACAATATAGAGAATAACATGATATTCCATTTATTATATGAAAGACTAAGCAATAAAGTGTTCATGTTTTGTGCACACCCCAATCTGATGTCTAAGTATATTGATTATGGTAACTAATTTAAAACATATGTAATATTATAGAACACATATCATACTTTATACCCCAAATTTTAATGAAATATATCATAATCATGTGAATAAATATGTAATTGTTTCTAGGTAACCACTAAAAATTGACCTGTATAATAAGTATAATTTTGATAATTTTGAAAAATACTATTTCTAATTTTTAGGATAAAAGTACACTAATTTGGATAATACCATCATGTAACATTTTATAAATGGTGATATGTTGTTTGAATATATTTTATAGTTAAAAATTTGGTATGTACTATGATAAACTAAGAAAGTACTATTATTTTTTATTAGTTTGTATTGGGTTGTTGTATCTTAGTCTCTAAGATAATTCACTATGTATGCCACTTTTTTTTAGGTAAGTTTTGAATCTTGTATAATAACTTATCTCAACATAAAAATTAATGCAAATAATTTTATATAAATATTGAAATCTACAATAATAATAATAACATTAGATATGATGTCATAATATTAGTAGTCATAAAAATATCAATTTATGATACATGCAAATCCAAGCATAAATAATGTCATGTCTAGATTAATGTTAGTGATTATGCACATAGTGAATAATGATTATATATTGAATAAGCAAAAATTATATATAATTACTCAATGAAAATGGATGGTGTCGATCATGGAATCAACAAACTAAAGAGATGCATTATATCTATCATGGTATTGAAAAATTGAGCAAAACATAGCATGAAATATTCATGGTTATGATTCACATTTAAATAATACATACAATAACACATAAATAAAATAATAATTCCAAGGGGCCACATATAAGGGACATGTTTCAATATCACTTACAAACATATAAACACACACTTAAGACATAGAGACATAAATAAGGACATGTTCAAATGTCCACAATCTAGAGAAGCTAAATACACATAAAACATAAAGTAAAAGAGAAAACATGATAATCATGTATGAATAAGTTAAATTGATCTAATAATCAAATATTAACACAATAATATACATCAATGAATGTATGTAGTGAGATATCAATGTTAAATTAAGTTAATGAAAAAATTGTACCATATATTGTACTGTATTAGGAACAAAAGGGATAGTCATATAATGATAAACCTATGTAAAATATGTATCCAATGAACTTTATATGATGCAAACAAGTTGTATAAGGATAGTGAATTTTTTATTCTAGAGATTAGAGACTATGTTAACTGGGACAAGTCCACTAGTATTGGACAAGATCATAATGTGTGACTATCTATAAAAGTGTGGTTTTATCTGTGTAAAAATTTATGGTTCTAAGATAGTATCACCTCCTTCAACTGCATCTAAAATTGATGATCTATATGTTTTAAAAATCACTAAATTACACTTATGAACCATATATATATATATATATATATTGAATCACAAATCAACTAATGTAAACAAACTACACATATCATGCACAGGTCTTAATTTTTAGAATTTTTGAAATTTTTTATTTTTTTAATATTTTTTGAGATATTTATGAGAGATTTATAAAAATACAACAATACATCTAATGGACATAGATAATCAAATGATGGATATGATGAAATATTATTGGTTTAAGGATATCGAATATTTTCAAATTCCCATGTATCACCATCATCATGATCATCATACTACTCATGCTCTATAAATTTAGCTCTATCTTTTGCATTTTTTTGAATCTTATTCATGGGTATAGTATGATACTCCATTTTATATGAAAATTTATGTGATTTTTTAGTAAAAATAAACTTCAATTTTTGTTTATCATTTCTAAATTTATGATTATCACCAATACCATCATGAATAATATAAATTGTAATGTCCTCAAATTTAAATGTAAGACAATGTTGTAACATATCCATTGTATCTTCCATTTATTGTAACCATTATTGACCAATTATATCACTTGTTTGATTTCTTATTTTCATAATAAAAATTATTATTTTTACATATTTGGGACTACATGAAATGATGCTCTAATATGCCCTATTGAATCTTGTAAATATATAGTTTTTTGTAACTCATCTTAATCATAATAGTGTACATACTTTCAACTACGTGTCTTCATCCATTTGCACATGCTATGTATATTCATATGTAATAATAACCTAGATAGTCAAATTAAGTCTTCTTAATTATGTGTTTGATCCTCATTCTTATCCTTATTAGGTGTTATTATTGGTTTTATAATCTAAATAATGTATTTATCCTTATATTTTTGAATTTATTATTATAATGTTGAACATGTATCTGTAGCATGCCTTGTTGTTCTATGAAAATGCCAAAAGGGTTTTTTTTGTCTTGAGTATATAATTTGTTAGTATATTTATGCATCACTATCGGTAAAACCATTAATTATATGTCAATTAACATTTATAATATAGCATGTGGTATGTCTTTGGAACTATTGTCTTGTATTCTAAAAATTAGTTCTATTTCCATGAACTTGGAATTTTATACTAAATATACCAAAGGTAACTTATTCATACATTTAATGCATTGAATTAAGTATTGTGACTCTCGTTCTATAGTAATACTATAATTTTAAAAAAAGATAGTCTATGAGACATTTGATAAGCATCACTCTATGTAGTATCACTCTACGTATTATTTCTTTTATCAATATTTGAAGTCACTATTTTCCATTTATCAATGCTATTTTGAATTATTACTATTAGATTACACAAATATCTATGACTAGTGGTCACATTATGAATGTAAAACTCTTGTAGACGTAGAATGAGAGCTCCAAAAATAATAAAATTCTACAAAAGGAAATGTTTGAATTAACCACTTTAGGAAAAAATAAAGTACATATAGGGTGAGATTATGTCACCAAAAAGGTAAAAACCTAACTCATAATTAGAACCCACTTAAAGGTAAATGACCCTTAATGACTTAATTAACTGACCTAAGTAAGATGAAAAGACATGTAAGTAAAACCACTAGGTGGTAAAATGCCTACACTAACACCCCCCCTAAAGCATAGCTTAGGTGGGTAGAAGAATTGGGTCCTGACAATGAGGCCTAATGAGGTACCCAAGCATATTAAAACTCTCATAAACTAGGGTAAATTATAAAAACCGTAGGAATAAAACTCCTCCCCAAAAGAGATAAAATAGGAGAAGAGAGATAAACATCCCCACTAAGGTCTAAAATTAATTGTACCCATTTGGTGTCTCCTAGAGGAATGCTTGAAAGTGAGTGTTAATTAGAAGTAGATGTAGTGAAGAGTGGTTCACCATAAAATAGTGAGTTTATTTTCAAAGTGCCTAATGGATATTCAACCAAGGTTTAATTCCTAAAAAATGAATGATTTTCACACTACGAGGTAGATGGGCCAACTTCTCTATGCCAAGATGGTGTAATAAAAGTAAAGGTGAAGGTCTATGGAATTATCTATAACTATGGAATAGAATTATTGATTTCTAATGTATCTTGGATCAATATAACATTTCCCTATAATTTTAAAAGTAGAATAGAGGTAGGTGAATCAATAACTAACTCTTGAATATCTAAAAGGTGATAAGGAGATAGTGAAGGTGTGTCCACTTTACTACTATAATCATTTGTAGAATAAGAGTTATCAATATTAGAAGAATGTTCAAGCTCAAAAATACATCAGGTATAAGATATTTTGAATAAGAATCTAAAGGAGAGTTAAGAACAAAGTGTGAGATGCTATATAGTCAAGTTTTTTGATCAACCATTCCCACAACCAAAATAATATCCTTGTGCAACTTCCTGATATACACTGAATTTAGAGTGAATTCAACTCGCATGCCCAAACTAAGGTGAGTGATCTAATAAACTTATAGGATATTATTTGAGAGTGAGGGCACAATTAGAAAATTATTGAATGTTCCACCACTCACTTCAATAGACTCTCTCTCCAAAAACTTTTCAGAAGTGTTATCACCTAGTTATATAGAGGACATGTCACATGATTCCAAAGAATTGAACTCAATCTATGAAGAAGCTATTTGATGTGAAGAACTAGAGTTAATGACCCATTTAGGATTATTTTGAGGCATAAATAAAACTAAGGCTTTGCCATTTTGTTTCCCCTTGTTATTCTCTTTTGCCTTTTCTTTTCTACAGCTATTTACCTTAGTGGATTCATGGGTTGATGAAGGTTTGATGGAATATTGAAAACCTATGTTGTTTTGAATAATAAGGATAGTAAGGTGGTCAATTTGTTTCTTCAAAAATTTAATCTCATCATGCTTACCTAAGAAATGCCCATATTTGATCCAATCTTTCTTAGGCTTATGACTGGAAAAAGAGGTCTCATTATTTGATTTGGATGTGGAAAGATTTGAATTTTTTTGATCCTTTTTATTGTTATGCTTTCTATAATTGTTGTTAGAAGCCTTATCTTTCTTAGCAAGTAGTGCATGAGATTTAGATGACTTCATTTTACCCATCTGTATCAACTTATCTTGCTCCTGAATCAGGTCAGCAACAAAGGTATCTAAAGAAGGCATCCTCCATATGGTGTCAAGAGAACCCTTAGTGACATGGAAAGTGGACATAAATATAGAATATTCAAGACCCAATTTAGAGATTATTGATAAAATAAGTTGTTAATTTTTTTATCAATTCCATATGCTTTCAATTGCAATCTCAAAAGTCTAAATTTGTTGAAGTCTTGAAGAGTGTCAAAGTCATCTAGGCTCAATGTGATGAGCTCATTTTCTATTTCATGTATTATCATCACATCCTACACCCCAAGGAGCTTGGTTAGTTGGGCCCACTCTTCAATAGATGTTTTAGTAGATTCGATGTGAAAGAGTAGATTTGGAGAGATGGAAAGACATAGTAGTCTATGGAATTTTTCATAATGGTTAAATAATCTGATTTTTTCTCCAACATTAGTAGGTTCAATCTCAGTGCCCATTATAATTTGATAGTAACCCTTGGATTGTAAAATGATTTCCATTTTAGGTTTTTATTCATGATAATTAAATGGTGTAAGTGGACTAATAGAGAGTGAATCCATAGTGTAGAAGTAAATATTATTGTAATAAGTAAATAAGAATGTAGAAAAAGAAAGAATACATAGCACAACATAGTATCCCCTTAGAACTATCAATAGTAACCCCTTGAATGTTTCAAATATAAGCACCCTCGTATAAACATCAAATTCAACTGAAAATGTGTCTTGAGTAGTAGGTGCATAAGTACAAGGAATTAGAGGGATGTCAGATTCAACCAATAATGTATCCAAGAGAGAGTATGATAGTGATGAAGTGAGATTTAAGACATTACACCATGAAAAAATGGATGTTACAAAAAACCAAAAATAATACCACTAATGCATAGAGCTTAAAAACTATGCACTCTCAAAAAAATAGCACCCAAAATAGAGCTACAAATTAAAAGTTATGGCACTTACAAGTTCTTACTCCCACATATTCCTGGACCCTTTCCAAAATTAATATTTTTTTCTAGACTTGTGTTTTTTCATCCAAAAATAAAATAAAATATATATCTATTTTGTCATTACCTTTTACATAAAATTTGATGCCCTCTTAAACTTACCTTTCACTTGAAATTTTATGCCCTTATGAACTTACCTTTCACCTAAAATTTTATGACCTCCTCAGTGTAATGCAAGTTTATTGATCTAATTTACTTGGGTTTTAATTTAGGGGTTCGAATGTTGAATTACTTAATCAAGGTTGTGAAGGAGCTTTACTTGCCTAAGGTTTCAAACAACTGCAACTCAAGCTTTCCAATAATTTCTGCTTTAGGCTTTCCAAAAACTAATACTTTAGGGTTTTGAATAACTACAACTTGACTTTTCCAATAGCTTATACTTCAATATTATAGACAACTATAATTGATTTACATGCAAGTAATTAGGGGTCAAAAGTTTGATTACTTTTCCAAGCAAGTTCTTTGGTTTTAGAAGTTTGATTACTTTTAAAAATAAGTTATCAAAGTTGTGAAGTCTAATTACTTCCAATTTTATAGGGTTGTGAAGTTTTATTACTTAATTCATCATATTTTTTGGTTTTATAGGCTCTTCTACTTATCTGTACAGATGTCTACTAATAAGAAGAAAACTTGATTTGTAGAAAATTCATAAACTTTTTCAAGAAACTAAGAAAGACCCATTTGAGATCTCAAAAAATCCATAAGGAATATATAACTAGATTTTTCATCTAAGGTTGTTTGATATGATTTTTTAGGTCAATAATAATCATGCCTACAAGGTCAAAAACATGGCCATACAAAAGAAAACCCATCAATGGCGAATGCAGAAGGATCATGTCAAAGGAGATAAATGCATGAGGCTATTAGGAAAGCTTTAGTACCATGTTAGATTTTTCCAAGATATCTAAATAGTGGTCACATGGTGAATGTTGAATTCATATAGAGGTAGAGTGAGAGCTCTAAAAAAAAGAAAATTCCACAAAAGGAAATGTTTGCATTAGCCACTTTAGGAAAAAAGAAAGTACATATAGGGTGAGATTAGGTAACCAAAAAGGTAAACCCATAACTCATAATTAGAATCCACTTAACGTTAAATGACCCCTAATGACTTAATTAACTAAACCTACGTAATTTGAAAAGACATGTAAGTAAAACCACTAGGTGGGAAAATTCCTACACTAACAATTACATTTGAATCATCTCTCTATTCAATGCGGCCAACTAGGGTAAAACTCAAGCCACATGAATAACCATCCATGTTTATTTGTATCATCATTATAAATAACATTATATCATCATAAATATCTTGTATAGATATAAAATTTGGATCTTATGAATTTTATTAAAAAAGGTATTTCATTTATATCCTTTTATTATTCTACCTTTTTAGGTGAGTGTTGTTCTAAAACATCTATAGATTTTATCCCTAGAATTTTTTATTAGATTCACCCACCTTGTATTTATGATATTTAGTGGTTCAAATATAGTATATTGATATGATTATACTTTTGATTTATCCCTACTAGTAAAATATATAACTTTACAATATCTAAATTGTTGATTATCAACATGGAATGCATATAAATATTAGTCATGTAAAAATTTAACACATCGATGAAAATTAGAATGAAAAAATTCCATTACATGTATCCATGGCCTACCCAATAGTAAATTTGACCATGAATTACTTAAAACTAAGTAAATAATAGTTTGGGCCATACCTTGATATCCAAAGTGATAGAATCCAAAGCTTGGTGAGGCACATTATCAAATCCATGGATATTGTTATATCTATTTTGAAGAGAATCCATATTAATACCCATTTTATGTAATATTTTAAGGTTATAAATATACAAAACTTAACCATTATTTATAAAAACCCTTTTGACTATTTTATTATTGATTTGAACGTGGATAAATAAAAAGATATTATGATCAATAGTAGATTGAATGAGAAAATAATGATTTTTAAAAGATATAACATCTTCAATATCCTTAAAATTACTTACAATAGATTCAAAATAAGAAGGATATATGTCACATGGAATAGGTGTATAATTTAATGTTTGATATAAAATATCCTTAAAAATGGTAGCTGTGTGAAGTAATTTCTTAAAATAGATCTTATTTAGTGTATTCATTAACTGATCAACAATATCATACCTACTAGATTAATTAATTGTTATGTTGGATCTAGTTAGGGATGAGGAGGGACTTATTGAGTTTTTTCCTCTTTCCTTTCCTAATGGGGCACCTAACCTTATCTAATGATAATAACTAGGACCATATGATCTAAAATAATCTTAGGTCAAATAGTAGAAGTGATATATGAGCTAATATATCTAGGATTTTTAGGGATGTGAGGAATGAATGAAACCATCTGAACCCTCTAACATCTAGTAATAATAGGTGGTAACTCAAAATATTAGTTCAATAATAAGAATCAAGATAATTTTAAATGTTTCATTATAATTTTATTTATTTATCTTTAATTTTATTTTTCCATTGAGTTATGAATCCATGGGCTTACATGTAATTGACATGTAATTGAAATATTTTACAACTTGTAAACAAACAACATGTAAATAACACTAGGAGACTTTGGATCAAGAATTTATAAATGTAATCATTCATTATGATCATGATTAATATAAAATAAAAAATTAGAAACCTTAATAAAAATACTAAAAAGGATAAAAGGAAACCCTAAGAAAAATTAGGGTTTTACAATGCTCTATACAAAAGAAGGTTCACTAATATGTTTTATTAAAATTAGAAATTAAGAGAGTATTAATATAATTATGAAAAATGGTTGGGTAATTAAAAATGAATAAAAGATATAATTATCACATTATTGATTTGCATCTTACTATTTTTGTAAATTTGCCAAAAGGGGAAAGTACTAAGAAATAGATTACTTAGCTGGAACTTGCATCTATAGGACTAAAATAGTGAATATGTTATTAATTATGGGACTATATAAGTTTGATGTGAATTAGGAATAGGGATCCACTTTATCTTAGGATAAGTTTGCATTGTCTGGACTATGCCATCCTACATTGTTATTTGTAGGGTGCATTAGTGTATTTTAGGGTTTTTTTCCTACATATAATTTTTTATCGATGCACCTTCACATATAGATTATGTGTGGATATGAAAATATATTTTCTTCACTTAAATATCTATTATGTACCTTATTATTCATCTAAAACCTTAGATTAATGACAAGGGGGAACAAATGCTATAAAATGGGGGAAATGAGAAAGGGAATGGGTTTGTGCTTTACCTCAACACCCATTGCTGAGCATTGAATACATACTAACAATTTTATGAGGGATAAAAATCCATTAAATTATCCCATTTATGATAGTGTGTTTAAAATATTGGTGAAATGTTATATATTAGTACAATCTTGGTGTGATTAAGTTCATGAAATAGTGACTTGTCATGTTATTATTGTATTCAAACTTAGCTCAGGGATACTTGGGTTGTATATACTCATAATTGGAAATAATATGTGATTTAATCCCAATTCCCAGTTATAATATATATGTAATTTGTAATTATGGGATCCTCTTTCCATCTAGTGAACAAATGGGTAGAAAATTTACTTATATAGTGGTATTTTGGAGATTTTTTTGAATTGGGCATAAGAAACATGCAAGATGAACCATTGTAATGAATCTAAATTTGGTAAATTATCCATTAATTAGAAATAGGATGAAACCATTAGATTTAGACACTACCATCCAACAAAATTATCCTAAAGGAGTGGTTTCATCTATGGAGTAAAGAGAGCTAAACTATAAGTATGAGTCAATCAAATAATGAGTCTATGCTACTTGCAATGAGGAATATTAACATTCATTATAAAATTTCCCTAATCATAGAGGGTCATACATATAGAAGTAGAGTAATGGTAGTTTGAAATAGTGGATTTAAGCATAGTTTAAGTATTCATAAGGAGTAGTCACTGGTACATTATTTTAGTAGTACATATTAATTTTAATGTCTAAAAGGTTATATAAATGTTTTAAGAGATTATAGAGAGGTACTATATCCTTTCATTTTTAGTGTGGAATTAGCTATTTTAATTTCACTAAGTTGGTAGGATCTAGGTTTTAGATATTTTATGATATGGTAGGGTTATATCAGACCCATGATAGTTTAAACTTTTCATAGAAGCATCAGGGTTAACATAGCATCATGTTTATTTATTCCTAGTGTTTATCTTTATTTTTTATTATTTTAATTATCTATATTATTATAAATCTATCCAAACATTGGTTTAATTAAAAAAATCATGTTTTCTTATAGGTACACTTGAGATGTTTATGTAGGAGCATTCATGGACACTCCATGGTAGTCAAGGCATTCATGTAGATCTCAAGGAGATCATGATTTTTTGTTTTTTAGGTTGATAGAGATAGAATTTGATATAAGGTAACCTCTATTCTCCTTTATATTTTAATGTCACTTTTGTATCCAATAAAAACTTCATCATAACTTATATTTAGTGAGGATATTTTAGAAAAAAATAATACCCACCCTTGTTTTATTTGATTCAATGTTTATGTGCACACACATACATATTAAAGTGGGCTATTATGTAGACACCTATTATTTTTACAAGCCTTTTGATCAAAATTTCATTATCATGTCTTTTTATAGATGGATCATTGGTTTAATTTAGGATCTTATTAGAGTTATTTTATTGTGTTCTTCCTCTCTATTCCCTTTAGTGTGGTCATGTGTTATTCCTATTCTTCTTATTTTATATCTACTTTATTTTTTTGAGTCTTAGGATCCTTTTTATTCTTATTCATTCTAATTATTTATGTTTTATAGTATCATAACAACTCTAATATTGGACTAACCAATATATAAATGTTCTAATACTAGTTTGTGTGGTTTTTGGGCCATTTTGGTCCTTAGGTCTATGCTATTTTCACTTGGACCATTTTTTTAGCTTTTGTATTTTATTTTTATGTTGTCTTTCATGATAGTTTATCCATACACATAAATTTACATAAAGGAATTTAATATAAATTAATCATACATCACATGTTCACATAATTACAAGTAGTATCCTACATGTTTTTATGTACTAAATTCCCTATTTACTAAAGTATTCATTTTGAATTTGTATATAATATAAGGAATAGTGAAATAACATATATAAATCTGGTCCTTCTTGTTGGTTTAGAAACTGGTACTGATCTTTGTTTTCTTTTTGTTATCTTTTGACTGATGTATTACCAGATCTCTATTTTTCTGGGTTTTGACCGGATGTTTCTCTGGTGGTTTCAGGTCCATTTAAAACCTGTTTTTTCTACTTCCTTGTAGTGTTTTTTAGGCTTTGCCTATGGGCTTAGATGTTCTTTCTTTCACTCTTTGTTACAGGGTTTCGGGGCCCCTTCAAAACCTGTTTTTACCTCAATCTAAAACATATATAATATCCATAGTTTCATTTTATCTCATATATTAAGGATAATGGTTGAGAACTATCATATACTATATATAATTGTTGACACACATGAGTGTTGAATTCTAACTTTATAAAATTTTGGTGTTAGTTGATGTAGGGCCCAAAAACCAAAACCTAATTTATTATATCCATGTTAAATCTTCTTGAAAAAAATTAGGGTTGGAAAAAATGAAAAAGACTTAAGTTAGTCTTATACATATATTTGTAAATATGAATCTTTTTTTGGTAAGTAAATACTAAAAAATAATCGTACAAAGTTTGATATTGTATGAACCTATGTAGCCATTAACATAGTAGACTTGAAAATTTATGATAGATTATCACTATCTAGATAATCTAATACTCATATATCATTAATAAAGGAGTGTGATATTAACTACATCAATAGAGCTAGGTTACTATTATCACCAAATATTGAACCCTAGAAGAGGGTTATCAAGCCTCTTCTAGATTTGGGCAACATGGGAATAAGTCTATGTATGTGGGTGTACCTATAGGTAGAAGTAGACCTCTAGGTTAAAGGGATAGCTCCTTGAATATACCTTGAAATGATTATCACCTAAATAACTAGTTTATTTTAGGGAAAATAGTTATAAACTTGCATGAAATGAAAATATTCTAAGGGGGTGATACACCAAGATGTTTTCCACATGATTATCATATTTATTTCCACTAAGAAATAAGGCATACAAACTAGCTTCTAAGTCCTATAATATTTTAACATAAGTGTTTCAATATAAAAGTGACATGCATAAGACCACTCATGGTAAGTTGACTAGGGATCATATAGTTGAATCCAAAGATACTTTCATACTTAAAATAAGCCTAAAACATCAAATACACTCTATATGACCTATTATAATTAGAGCTTCTTACACAAGACATGAAAGGAAAAGGAAAAGCAAGGATAAGATCACTATAATTAACCATTCATCACTTTTCACACTCAAATGATATGTTCTTGAACTCAAATCCATATTTATTTAATTATTCAAAGGAAAAATATGGCATCAAACTAGTAGGGATTTACTATACTAGGTGTGGTATTAGTCTACAAAAGCCAAAATGGTTAATACTTATATAATTGGAGAGATAAGTTAGAATAAATAATCCTTAGAGTCATAATAATACTTTTAAAATTAAGAGGAGGAGTTAAAAATGTAGGATAAGAAAGTGGAAAATAGACCATGCAAGGTCTCATAGGAAAAATGTCCCTCAAAGTCATGAAACTCCTGAAATGTGGTGTAGGACTCCTTTTGCTTGCTCAAAAAATTGACTTCATGATTTGACCCTTTTAGAACATCCCAAAACTAACTAATGATAGATATGATGATTTTAATATAGGGTATGGGTTTTAAACATGATCCACCATGCATTGGTTACATCCCTAATCATCATGCATTAATTCCTCTTTCACTCACCCTTCACACTTATCACCAAAGTTGGATTTAGTTTTCTAATCTGATCCATACAAGGGAGTTTAAGACACTTGGAAAGACCCCTCCTATCATTATATTAATTAGGTATACTTTAAAATTCCATCCACTTAAATTTATTACTCTCTCATAACTTGCTCACTATGCAATCCTAGACTAGCTGAAGTGAGAGTACTTATAAAATAACTTAAGATATTTTTTGATGTAATATATGGACATTAGGGATGATCCCAAGTATTCTCCCAATGTGACTTTCATCTTTTGAATCTCTCTATAACCTATAAAAAACTAAAAACTATTAAAAAAATCCATTTTCCCATTTGTTCATACAAATAGGGTAGTAATCAAGTTAATGAGGAGGAGCCATGTAGAGTTCTATACAACCTAAAATTACTTTCATGGTCATTCCTTTCCATCTAGATGCATCTCCTACTCCATTTTCTCCATTGGGTCATGAAAAAAGGTTTTAGAGGGTTTTAGTCCACTTTTCCCTCTAAGGATTATTCATGAAGATGTGACATTGAAAATATGAACCAATATCATAAAATTGTTGCTTGAAAACCTCTTTAACTTTTCCAATCTCCTTGAGCTCCCATGCAAAGTATCCATGTAGGTGCAAGCATTCAAAGTTACCTATTCGAGCTCTTTTATTTATTCCCTATAGGCCTAATTAGTTTTGATCCAAGAAATGGATTTTTTATGATCTATTTTGCATGGAAAAATCTTAGAAACACGTTATACCTCCTTAAAAACATGTTCAAACTCATTAGAATGTTCATCTAACACTAGAGATGGAATTGAACCTCTAGTTAGGCTTTAGGCCTAGTTGAGACCTAATAGGTTTATCTTCTCCCATGTGGTTTTGGACCACCATGTTAGATTTCAAGTATTTGAGGATGGTTTTCAATTTTTCCCCTATCTTATTCATCTTCTTACACCCTCAACTCACCTTGTGATCTCCTTTATGTTGAATCTATAGGGTTTGGACTCTTGGGAAGTGGTCTCCGTCTGAGACAAAATAGAGGGCACTTCCCATATTTTCCTAGACAAGGTGGATATGTGTATGGATTATCTAAGTCATATATAAAATCTATGAAGAGTTTTAGATCTTTAATATACCATTATATCCATCAAACACTATCAAACCCATAAGGCAGACTTTGAAATGATTGATTGTCTACATTAATCAAATATGACTATGTACTACATTGTTATAGTCCTCCTATGCATTATTTACATGATACGGGGGTATATTGAGATGTTTTTCATCATGATTAAGGTTTTAAAATTTCTCACAAAACCTTATCTGACCTTTTATTATTCCTTCTCACCTTGACTACTCAAATATGTAGGTTGACTAACTATGTTTCTTACTTGAAAGAGGCACCTGTAGGTGCATATTACATGGTTTATACTTGTAAATAATTTCTAATGAATTTATTAGGAAAATAAAGGTCATTTTTTACCCATTTAGATCCATTTGCCTCAAATTTAGGTTATGATAACCTCCATAAAACCATACTCTTGCTCATTATTATCTACAGTCAAATACATTAACTGTACAGGGGTCTTATAGGTGTTGATTAGCCTTCACATCATTTTACATGATATTTGGATCCATTTGTAAGTCTTGAATCAAATTATCATGAAAAAATGTTTATGTTTTCAAGCCTAGTGTCTTCTAATGTTTACCTTAGGATTTGGTGAGTCATTTGTATATAGGTTGTAGGTGGATATTTTAATGGTAAGAAACTTGTAGATGATGACAAGGTTAAAAACCCTATAATTCCAACCTTGGATAATGAAATTTATGATCATTTACATGAATTATCACTCAAAAATACCATTCAAACATGAACACATACCTCATCTATAACTTTGGGATGTGAAAGTCATTTTGAGGCTCAGATCCTGTAGACAACACTGAATGAACACAATGAACAATTTCATGATTTGGGAGACTTCAAACACTATGGCCCTCTAATCACATACCCTAATTATTTTAAAAATTAATAACCATATGTGAAATTTACAACATGGTTTAATTTTGACTCATTTAGGCATTATGAAACATTTCTATATGATATCATCAAAATGGGGTAGGCCTCCATTTCAATGTTTTAGGGAAATTATCCTTAAACATAGTAATTCAAGATTTGAAGATGATTCTTGAGATTTATTTCCTATTAAATGTTATAATAGTGACTCCCATGAATCATATCATCTAAACCAACCTCATAAAGGTTTCAAAGCATGTCAAACCACCTCTTTACAACACCTTTAAGTCTATGCATAAGCCACTTATAGGTGGACATTTTAGGTTGTAGGGAAGTGAGTGTGGATACAAGAAATGAGAATGGAATATGAGAATATAAATAAATTAATTATCTCTCAAAGTGTTAAAATGATATTTCATAATCATTTGATATTTTTCAAGAAGTTTCTATAATCCCTTTCAATGTTTTAACCTTCTTATAAATGCTAACACAGTTGTAGACCGGGAAGTGATGGTTAAGATAATTATTTTGTATTTTATATGATCTTGAAATTAGTATTATACCTTTTAGAACAAATCAAATGGATCATATAAAATTTTTATGGCTTGAAACAAGTTTAAATACCTCCATTACAATGTGTCATTCTTTAAATAATCCACACCAATGGTGTATGATTGTGCATATGAGAGAGTTGACTATCATTGTACATTGCATGGAATTTAAGAGGTATATTTTGTTTTTATATGTTAAAATGAGGCATATAAAAACATAATACTCTTCATAACATCTTCATAACTGTGCTCAAAGCTCAAAACATCAAGACTATATATGGATGTTTGCATAGAGTTGATTGTGTGTCATGTTTTTCGACTACCACCTCCATGATACTAGATTTTGAGAGTTAAATTGGAAGTATAAGGATATTATTATGACATTAAAACATTAATCACAACATATATCAACCACATGAAACCTTTATATGGAGCCAAACCTTCTACAAGTGGTGGAACTTGACTATAACTTCACATGGTGAGACCTTCCTACAATCTAAGCTATTTTATCCATGAAATAATTTATAAACATAAAAAAAAGAATGGAAAACATGATATGAAATATTTAAAATCATATATAATAAAAATAAACAACTGATTTATATGGAATTTCTCAAACAAGAGCAAAACTTGTAGGGTATGGGAAATAATAGACAAATAAACATAGTCAAATTGTTAAAGATGGTTCATAAATTATAAGCCACCATTCCTTGAAATACAAACATTAAATTTATTATAACCAAGTTTAATATCATCCCCTAAATTTATTTGGCCTAGAAGTCCTCCTACTAGGCATACCAACGAAAAACTATTGACTAGTTTCATGTGCATAATGGAGTCATGAAAGAGTAGAATGGTTTTATCCAATTTTTATCACTTAAAAAGCATTTAAAATTTTTAAATGAGACTTATTAAGTTTAATATCCATCCAAAAATCTTCTCCCATGTGCCACTCTTTGCATATGTTGTACAACGTTTGAAACTCCTTTTCCACTTTCTTGATCTTTAGTTATCACCTGCAAGTTTTTAGTTATAAACTAACATGTCTGATAGGGAATGGCATATTGGAAATTTAATAGGATTTTAAATCACTTATATTGCTTGGAAAACTATACCACTTACATTTAATTCTCTAAAATGACCCCTGGATGACATCAAATGACATGAAGACTAATTGGAGCATGACCAAGGCTAAAATGAAATTAAATTACATTAAATTAAATATAACACACTCTATCACATTATAATCAACCCCTGCATAAGTTTTTGACTATATGGGGTTGAATCATTTTGACTTGTGGTCAAAATGGTCAATAATTACTTTTAAAGATCTTCTTATGCATTATCTCAATGCATGTGTCTGATCATTTGTAGTTATCATCAAGATACAAATGAGTCTTAAATTAGGTATTTTATATAAAACCCATTGTTTATTATCAATAATTTTTGTTACTTTCATTATTCCACTCTTTTATTAATAATTTATATCTTTATTTACTATATTTATTATATTTAAATCATTATGATTTGTGCCCTTATTTTGATGACTACTGTAGTGTTATTTAACTTAGATCCACATTTCATAAAAATAGTAGGATATGAAATTCTCTCCAATTTTTATATATACAAATCTCACATTTTTTATTCAACTACACACACACACACACACACACACACACACACACACACACACACACACACACACAGATATATATATATATATATATATATATATATATATATATATATATATATATATGACCATATGAGCATATAAATTTCATTACCCCCTCTCGCTATTAAAATTTACTTCTTGGTTAGATAAATAAATGTTTCAACTCTAATTTAAACCAAGAAAAAGGTAGTGTGACAAGAAGAATCCATAAAACTTAACTACAAACATGATTAATTATATTTAATTAAGTACATACATTTATAGACATAAAATATGAAAAATACAAAATATTCTATCAAATTTAATGTTTTTGGATGTAAAAAACGTGTGAAAAATATAAATATAAATTTTATAATAATTATCTTATTCTAACTTTAGTATAAAAAATTAAAAACCTTACTAGTGACAAAATATGACTTATTACAAGGATTAAACGTAAATATGAAATGATAGAAATATAAAATAAAAATGATCCTATGTTTTTAATATCCATATGTACCATATGAATCCTCATCATTCCTCTAAAAAATATAATAATTGAACTCCATTTATTTTTTAACATAAAAGGAAAAAATGTGAGACACCTTCTACTTATAAATCTATCAAGCTTGGTGCATAAGCTTACCTTTTTCACATAAGTTATGAAGTAATGTAATTTTAGACACCTAAATTTTGTACATGATTAGTTATTTACTATGGCATTATTTTGTTTATGTGTATAGGTTTCATCATTAGTTTAGATTAGGATTTTATTATTGCATTATCCCTTGTGTTGGGCCTCATATTTCCTTTCCTTGCCTAATTGATTCCTTTAATTTCTATTCACTTTAGGTCAATAATAATATCATGAATTAATTCAAAATGCTTGAAAAACTATATATAAACTCTTTATTTTCCGTGGTATGACCTCTAATGCCCTCACAATGTCCAAATTTGTTTTTAGGGGTTCTCTCTCTAGGATCAGCCTAGTACAATTTTGATAATATTTTTTGGGTCCATTGAACCATTTACTTGTGTTTTTACATATATTTTCCCTATTTTTTAGTTTCTTTCCTTTTTTTTACGTCTTTCATTCCAATAAGGTCTTAATTTAAATTCAATAAGTCTATAATTACATGAGTGTGTTGATGCATTTTGAAAAACCATTCAAATACTAATACACTTACATTCTAATTGATAATACATATATTAAAGTGTTAGATTAACACCACTATAGCAAAATAAAAAAATGGGGGATAAGTGAAATCTCATATATATTTTACTAGTTACTTACATCTCATTGATAATGATAAGGGTCAGGATATTCAATTGCATTAGAATACATGTTGACTTGTATTAATAATAATTTACAACTTGTAAAATAATAGGGGTCTAACTGAGTCAATACCCTCATAACTACTCATATTTTTAATGGTCATGTAAGGTGATTTGGGTTTATTGGTTATAAGGAAGGATAAGTGACTTAAAGAAATATATCATGAATTAAGAAAATATGAAAGAGGTTTTTACCAGGTAGGAGTAGATAAATATGTTAAAAAAAATCATTATAATTTGACATAATCTAACCATGGTTAGACACAATGATTATGATACTACTCAACTTGTTATGATCAAACCACTTTGATCTTAATCATGTGAGGATGTTACACTCCAATTTTTATCAAAAATTTTAAGTTATTAATTTCTTTCAAAAAATTTGGGTTATGACTACATTGGTTCCTATAACTATTTCCACCTATTTTCATCTTATTATAGGACATAATTAAATCCAAAATTTTACATTTATCTATTAAATTTATTTTTCATATTCCAAGCATTTATTTTTCTATAATTCATGAAATTGTGTCTTTTTATTTCTATTTATTTTAATTTTTAGATATAAATTGCACATTAATTTGTATGGTTTAGTGTAGTGTCCCTTGTCCTAAAATCACTTTACCATATTACATTTTTATGAACTCAACATTTTCAATTTTATTATATTGTTATATTTATGATGGACAGTGATAACCTTTTTACCTTTTAGCATGATGATTTATCTCCAAAATATTATATTGTTCGACATTATCCTTCCACATTCAAGTCATAACTAAAAACAAAGGGATAAAAAGATTCATCATGAGCAATAGCCTAAGATTAAATTTTTTCATTGAATCCTTTCTTAATGCATTTTGAATTATAATAAATTCCCTTTAAAACTACTATATGATTATTAAAATATTTAAAAATAAACCAAGAAAGTATCTTAGATAAATTAAATTAAATGTGTCCCTTGGACCCAATACCACAGCCACAAAATGTCAATTAATACCTAACTATGTGAGGTAATACATCATATGAGACCATGGATTCATGATATAGAAGTTTACTCCTCCACATTTAATATATGCTTGAATTTATAACATGATGGAGTCATATACATGTGTCTAGAATTTTATGTAATATTTAGATATTACAAAGTGATTGAGCCTTAAAACCTTAGTGCTTCTCATTTGAACCAAACTCAACTAATTATAGTGGCACCTAATTTTTTTATTATAATATACCAAGTAAGAACATTATAATTTGGTAACTATGGTCATACTATAAAAGATGATAAGGATGATAGTGATGAAGTTGAAAACATATATGAAAAGTTATCTAAGATAAAATTTAAATCAATTAGCCTTAGTAAATATAGAGATTATATGAGTACATTTAACATTGAACAACTCTATCTTACCTCGATAGACTATGTAATACCCATTAAATCATTAATAAATATAGAAATTATATATAAATATAATAAGGATAAATGGCCTATGATAGGTGCATGTTTTAACACACATAATCCATGAAAATATTTAGTTATTATTCATGCTAGGAATTTAGTACTCACATCATACTTTGTGTAAAGTAATATTATTGTGATAATACATGAGTAATCACACATTATATATTGGGTTATAAAGATAGGTTTTTAGCTACATTTGATCAGATTTGACTCATAATATTTAGGAACTTATTAATATATAAATATGTAATGTTTATAAAACTATTTATCAATGGAGATTTTACTGTGTTAATCTAATATCAATTTTTTATTTGGTATCAGATAAGTAATTTTATATTTAATGTAAGCTTACTTATATTTTTAGGGGAAAAGATAATTCTATTTGTCCTTGTGAATTATTTTCTTTTTGAGGTAAAACATAGTTTGTTAGTTTGAGTGTTTATTATTCACATATTAAAGTTCTTAGAGGAAGATTTAAAAAGTTTATGTTTTGTATACTATGTAGTGTTGTGCACTCCCACAAGATCCTAACATCCATTCTATTGGTTTATGATATATAGTTATCTAATACTCCAATTTCATACTCCAAAGTTTTATGTTGGTCCAAGTTCATACTCCATAGTTTTCTATTGGTCCATGTTGTTGCTTTGATATAATCCATCCACCTACATTCATTTTCCATTCTATCAATGTGCATATTGGATACCTTTGTGTGTTGGTTATATCCACAAAATATTAAACCATCTCCAACATTATTTCAACTATGTGCATCCATGGTAAATTGTATTGATATAGTTTTATGGATATTTGTGTGTATCTCTCATAAATCTACTTTTTACATTATAGTCTTGGGTGTGGATTTAATCATATCTACCAAGAGTAACATGGTTTGTGTATTCTCCTTAAAAATAATCATAATTTGTCATGTATGGACATTTATATGGTCATGTACATTCTATTTATATCACATACATTTAGACAAAATCCTCAAATGCACCATTATTTGGTCAAATATAACATTCATGCATAAGCTATTTTGGCATTTAGATTATGTTTAGTTAACATCTTAGATTTTAATATTCAGCCTTTAGTTTATTTTGTCTTATTTTTTTGGTTATTCCATGCCTATTTTGTGGTTAAATTAATCACTTAAATATATGTCTAATTAGTTAGTTAAGTTCATGCATATGGTTAAGTTAGTTTCATCAAAGTGGTATTGTTATTGGTAAACCAATTTAATTTTTTTAGTGTTTTGATTTAATTTACCACTTAATATTCTTAGTGTTAATTTGATTTTTTGGTAAGTTGTCAAGGTTATAGTCTTAAATCCAAGGTTGTGTATTAGTGAATCTATAGTCATATTTGGTCAATACAATTTATAAACCAAATATAAAGTATTGTATTATTAGGTTTAATATAGTATGATACCTTATATATAATGTATTATTTTAAAAAAAAAAATAGTAACATGTAAAATAAAAGGGTCAAATTTATAGCTCAATAGGTGTTATAATAATCAATTAATTTTATCTAGTGTCATTTATATTTTTCTAGTATAGTATCAATAAAAAGTAATTATGTGTCATGTTTTATAACACAAAATCAAATTTTAATCCTTGTAATTGGATGCACTATCAGGTGAACCTAAAATCTAATGAATGTTTCAATATTTTATAGGGGCATTTTAATAAAAATGACATATAATTGAGCTTCAAGTTCCATTTAGTTGAGTGAGCAGAAACCTAAATGGAGGTCAAATACAACAAAGGTAGGCAACCAAATATCACCTCTCATCAACCACTAATGATGGGTCCACAAAAATTCAATAGTGACATCAGTGTATGTGCCAAACTATCTAAAGTTAGGGGTGATATCTAGTGGTAGTGTAAAATTCTTTGTTGTTTATGATTGCGTGCAAAGGTTTTAAATGAGACATTGAGGACCTAGTCCTATATTTTCTTAATTTTTTGTTTGTGAGTGGTGTGTTACATATTATATCAATGAGAAGCTTAGAAAATGGATCTAGGTATAATAGTTCTAATTTACTTATTGATGTACTTTTAAAATAACTAATTATACTATGTGAAATGGAATATCAATAGATATATGGGTCCCTATACATTTTTAAGTTTCCATTCAAGGTCTATGGCTGATGTGTTCCCTTGTGAATGGTTGATGAGAGGTTTATGGGTTCCCTTTATACTTTTAATCAATATGTGTAGCCATATGTTGCATATTAGTACTAAGGGGGTAATGTTAGGAATTTATTGCCCATGTTATCATTTTGTGAGATAATATGTTACTAATCAATCACTATAGATATGGTTTTAGGTACATTTGATAATATTTTACTCCTACTACATATGAACTTATCAATCTATAAATATGTAATATTTATCAACAAATATTTTATTGTGTTAATATAATACCAATTTTTTAATTCAAACCCCCTTGAAAAAATATGTATTTGGTGTAAAAAATATGGGATTTATTTTTAAATAACTTAGAAGAAAAAAAATTATTTTAGATCATATTATTCTAATTAATCATACAGATAGATAATTAATCAATTATAGTGATGATGAAAATATCCATAAATATTATAGGTATGGATATAAGAGTGATCAAACCCATACTAAAGTTAAAAGATATACCTTAATTATAATAATGAAAAATATTTGGATGTTCACAACATTTCCAATGGTTAAAACTATTTTCAATACATTTGCAATATAATACTACCCATTGATTTTCTCATTAATAATTCTACCATGAGTGACTCATGAAAAATGGAAATAATAATGTATGTGTTATCATCAAAATTTTCACCCTTGAGTAGGTTGTTAAATCCTCCTCACTTAAGTGATAGCATGGAGACACTTCTAGGCTACGGGTGTCCAAATCAGTGAGGTGAATTTCTAGATACAGATAGTTCCCTTGACGCTATCACCCCTAAAACTACTACTAGACCTATTGCTTACAAGGGAAAATGGTAAGCAAACTGAAATTGAACTAATATATGGAGGTGATGTAACAAATTAACACCCTCTACTTGATCATCATGCACTTAAAACATGTTTTAGGCTTGAATCTGATCACACTACTCAACAAGGACCTTCAATCATGAGTGTTTCAACATGGAAGTCATAGGTAATGTACTAGATGAGAGGGATAATAAATAAGTCTAAGAAAGACACTAATGACTAAAATATAATTCCAAAATATTTAAATATATCTAAAACTCACCATGTGACCTGAAATAAGACAATCCATTTTCAAAGAGGTAGGAAAGGACAAATGAGAGAGAGTGAAATTACTACTACTAGAATTCATCAACAATCACACAAGTACACTAATTACAAACATATGAGAAAGTAAGAATTAACCTTATTAAAAATTATAAGGAATAGTAAAAGTGTTTAGTTAATAAGGGATTCATCATACTCAACCAAAGGATCCATAACAAGCCATTCAAGGTAACATATATAATAGAATTGAAGGAGATAGAGACAAGATAGGTGTAGTGATAACTATAATGACAAGTGTAGCTTTATCTAAATCAGTTAGAATTCAATAAGAGAGTCTAAGAGTAATTTTTTCCATCTCTTTGGTATGTCTTTCTTGATTTAATATGAGATTATAGAGGAATGACATAGAAGAGACTCTTCAACTTCTTAAATAACTCATCAACCCATTTGAAACTGACCTCATGATTAGAGTTGAGGAATGACATGCCATATTTTCTCTTCTAACTTATTAAATTTTTTTCTGCCCTCTTTGACACTTGGTTATGCTCTTTTTCCTTCAATTGACATCATTAGTCACACACATACTAGAGATTATTATTTATTATACATATAGGCATGTTAGTCCACTAGGTTTGATTTGTTTGGTAGGCCAATTTAATGCATCTAGACACATAGATTTCATCTTCTCTCCCATCAAGCACTTACTAGGATTTAAATAGGGTTTAAGGATGCTTATACTCTAAAAAATTATTCATAAAAATGAGGGCCCTATTCCTTGAACCAATGCAATGAATTTTAAGTCTATGAGGGTATTGTAATATCCTTGGGATCCTTTTGACTCATGCATATTCTCCGTATTGTTCTAAGCAAGAGAAGAAGACTATTTTTTATTCTTATGCCTATTTGACAATTCAAGAAGGATAATTTTTCATAACAAGGTGTATGAGTGATTGATTTTGGTATAAAATTCCTCCTTGGGGTCTGTGAAGCCTTGTATGAGGTACTCTAATGGTATTTTTCTCCATTTAATCCCTCAAACCCATTGTCACCTTTATAATTTCATCAGGGTTTAAGGATAGTTTTTAGTTAATGACCCTAATAATACTATTGTGTTAATTTATACATCTTTAAATTTTTTAAAACCTTAAAAATATTCTTCATATGAGTCATTCTCACCTTATTAAATTTCTCATTCTTCCATTTCATCCTCAACAAATAAACTTTCTTCACTCTAGTAGTATACAAGCCTATATATGCATATTTAAGCCTTCTAAGCCTAATTAAGCTTATCAACCCATGAAATTATCTTTAATAATCTTTAAAAACCTTGTGGAGATCACATTATCATCTTAAAATTAGGTTTATGTACTATTTCGAGTCTTACCACTTCATAGTTTCAAACAATAATCACATCTCTCTTGCATTCTTTTAAATGGGCCTGTAGGTGTCTATAGGCTATTTGACTGTAGTTTAGAGATAGACCTTATTCAATAGGTTTAACTTAACATTTGAGTGATTTGACCAATGTTAGAGGATAAATTATGTTCTTAAACTTCTTTATGTACCCTTCAAGACCTCTATTGGATGCCATAAATATATTTCTTTTTTTGTGTCTATATCTAGCCTATAGGTGATAGCTTGAACTCATTGTATGGTGGACTCTATAAATGGTGTGTCTTGAGTTGGTCTTAACTCACCTAGTTTCCCAATAAATGTTTCCACTTTGTTCACATATTATCTAACCTATGTGAATTTATATGAGCTCCACCTAATACCACATTAGTCTCCTTTACTTGGGTCTATGGTAGGCCCATATGTATTAAATTAGGTTCTTAAATACATAATTTGCATGTTATTATACCCATTTTATTAATATGTATACTATAGGCAATGTTATTTCTTTATCTATGACCTATTCACAATTCCTTCATCCATGCCAATGGGCTTAATCAACCCACTTGGTCATTGACTTGATGCACAATCCACTTCCAATATCCATTCTCCTCATGACTAATTACCCATGAGCATCATCACTTTCTCCATCACATTCCATGAATATTTTTTTTGATTATATGGTATTTAGACACCTAAAACTAGCCACCGATAACCTCCAACCAAGTTTTTAACCAATTTCCACCTAAAATGCACAATTTGGCCTAAAAACACTAAAACATGCTAAATGATATGAAACTGACATATTCAAGTGCTAATTTTGGATAAGGTATCCCTAAATTTGGTAATTAAATTTATGAGCTATCTAACTTGATTAGATCATTTCGATTCAAAATGCTAATTTTTCACCTAAGTGCTTTGAATTGTTATTTCCTATCAAATCTTTTGTAAGAGACACATGCCTTTGTTATTTATTTTTGGTAACATCCTAAATGGGAATATGGTTCCAATGCATCTAAAATTGACTTACAATTCCAATCCAATCAAATTTTGGACTAATAATAAGGCATTTTGATCAATTTGAGTAATTTGTGCACAAAGTGCTTAATCATGCTTAAGAGATAATTAACCCAAATCAAAGCCTAATTAAGAATTCCATGAAAACTTGTTGAAAACTTATTTTTGGAAATAGATATTTAATATCTACATCATCAAGTGACCTCATTTCTTGGGAAGACATCACTAGGCCATAAATGCCACAAATATCAGGATTCATGCCCTCCATGCCTCATTAATGCCTTCCATGATTCCCTCCATGCCTCTTAATTTCCCCTTCTTCTAATGTCATGATGAGGATAATTATAAACATAATTATAAAAATTTAATTAATCCTCAACCACACCTCTCAATCACAGGATGGACAGTTCAGGTTGATTCTAGACATTCTCAAAATTCTATAAATAGAGAGGCCATAAACATCATTTCTAAGTTATTTTGGTGAAAATTTATAATGAAAAAATATCTTCAAGAAGCCATTGAAATTATTTTTACCATGCCAAATTAATTCCAAACCAAGCCAATCCATAAGCTAAAGGTGCCAAGGAGAGATGGAGGTAGCCAAGCCTCCATTACTAAGGACTTCATGAGCACAAAACCGAGCAAGCCACTACTACAAAGGCATTTGGAGAATCTAAGGAAGGTGAAGGAATTATTGTGTTTTATTCCTTAATTTTTAGTTGTGTTTGTCATTTCTTTTGTTTACCAAGCTCTCCCTAGTGTATAGGCCTAGAGATGTTATGCTAGTTAGTGTGTTTCTCTCATTTTGTTTTCATTTTGAAACTAACACGATACTAACCATCTTCTCTTGAGTCAAATTCATAGATCCAAATATGGCATGCTTGGTGGGACTAGATTCACCTCAAACCTAAATAAGATCAATTTATAACTTTAAAATATTCATTTGGACCCTTAAAACTCTTGAAAATTGATTTTCTAACTTTATTTGGCCATTTTTGTTTACCACAGTTTTACATAGTAACTGACATCAGCAAGTAAGACTGACATTAGTTGTATAGCTTAATAGACATTAGTTATTAAAAATGACATTGGTTGTATACCTATCATTGACCACATTAGTATAACTGACATCGGTTAGAAAATGTAACCATCATCAGTTATATAAACCGATGTCAGTCACTATGTTTTTATTAAAGCACAAACCTGAGAGCTATTTTTCTAAAGTTTATTATTTCAAACCCAAAGGATATTCAAATATAGAATACATGATGACATTTTTTTGTAGGACCAAGTTTGAAATTTAACAAAAACATGTTTTAAATCACCTTTTGCATGTTTGAAAATCAATTAAGAATTTTGTTTTGGTGTTTAATGAGAAATTTAGATGCTTAGATAAATGTTTTCAAATTTCACAATCTTAAGACCAAGGGGTCAAATGAAAACCACAAAATTTTTCATTTGGGCTTAAAATTGAACACACTTGTAAATTTTTGTTTGCAATAGTTGTTTAAATCAATTTTTTTTGGCAAAAAGAGGAATGTTGCATATATGCTCTTCTATTTGTCCCCTTTAGGGAACCTTTGGAATCAAAAGCACCATTCCTATTATAATTAGCCTATTCCAAGGCTTAGAAACAAATTTTTCTAAATCACTCTCCAAAAACTCATCAAAGTTTATGTGACCTTGAAAATGAGCCTAAAGTCTTTCTACTTTCATGATTTCCTTATTTTTATGCAAACCTGGCTTGTTAGGGGGATTTTATCACCTCCTACAATTTATTTAGGGAAGTTTTGACCCTGGGTTTCACCTCCTAACATTGAATTTATTTGGATCCTAATTAGAGTTGCACATGGGACGTAGTGTTCCTTTGGACATCAAACTACACTGAGTGAACAACAAGATGTAGTGGTAACAAAAAAGACTAGACCTTTTTACAATAAGCCAAGTGATACAGACCCAAAATCCATGCTTTTCTTTTGCATTATTTGGTGTGAAAGTCAGTGTCTAGTTAATTCCCCTAGATTATTTGGAAACTTATTAGATTTTAGACAAATCCTTGCTTTCCATGGAAGTATTATTGGTGTAAGGTGCAACTCAAGGTCCATGTCATAGTACTATCATTTGAGATAAGGGGGGTGTAAAAACCCTAGTATATAATGTGTATTTACTTTTGGATGAATACTTAAAATCATTTTAAATGATGTATATTGATGGATTCCAACAATACCAAGCAACCTTGTCAGTTTAGGATCTAAGAGTGATTAATTAGTTGGTCTTGTCCTAGATAAAGTCTTGTTTAAATTAAAAAACTGGTGTAAACAAACAATCCAAACCAAACACATAGTCTTAATTTTCCTTTAAATAAAGAGGTGTTATTTTACTTGCGTGATCTCATTAATTTGCATTATTCAAAGTTCATCAAAATATTGAGATTCATATCATCCACTTTGGAATAGTTATGCTTCCCAATTGAGTCTAGACCTTTACCAAAGATTTTTAAGCCCTTACCTTATAATCTAAATTTTAAATTGCACCTTTATAAGTTCATAAGGTTAGTGTGTTCAGTGGGTTCACCATTTACACTAAACTTGAGTAAACTTAGGTTTAATTTTTTATTTGGGTTGAAAGTTGTTCAAGACTCATAATCATTATCATCACTTTATGGACTTAAGCCATTTTTTGCCAAACACTTACACTTTAAGTCTATGCACCATAAAATTTTGAGTCAATAAAAGTAGTGTTATAGTATCAAAACTATGGGATAATGTCTTTTCCTTAGAGAGCTTTTGGAATAAACTCATTTTGTCACACATTTTGGGTAGTATAGCATCATTATGCTACCCAAAACATTTCAAATATTTTTTCATAGACCCTCTTGCATAGAGTTCCAAATTTGTTCCTACATTTTTAGACCAATCCAAGTGTACTTTTTTGATATTTTTTCTAAAATAGTTATGCTATTCACTTTTGTCTAGTTTATTTATGAAAAGAACTAAGTTTTATACCATTTTTTGTGAGAAAATAAACTATTTCTAAAGTTCCTTTTGTTTCATACCTTATACCTAGTTGATCAAGTTCATGTCCAAGAATAAAATGACTAGTGTTTGTTATAAGTGTTTCAAATCCATTAGATTAAAACTTTCATCTATTTTAAAGACTGGCTTTTGATGCCATTGGGCCAAGGGTCCTAGCACATGCCTTGTTTGAGCCTAGATTTTGATGTCACATTTGGACAAAAGACCTAACAACTTTTAAATTCCTAGATTATATTGATTTGAAACACTTCAACCTTAGAGTTTGGAATTTTTATTTTTGTTCCATTTGCTTGCTTATCTTTATATGAATAGTGAAACATTAGATACTTCATGCTAGCTTGTTTTTTCACAAATCTTTGCATAAACCTTTAGATCATTTTGATGAATCTAGACCAAGTTGGAACAACATCTATTTTAGACATTGTCCTTTTTAGAGTTTGTATAACTCTTTGACCTTTTCTCACAAAGCATTGACTATGGATCCTAACATGTATTCCTACACTTTTAGTGGACTCATGTACAATCTAGGGATTAATAGTATAGTTGCATAGGAAGAAATGGTGCAAGACCCCTATGTTGATAATATTGTTTATGAGATGGATTATTATCCCTATTATAATACTCAATTAGGATCACAAATCTAAGATCCATTGGCTAACTATCTAGTTAACACACCACCTTATTTAGAATAAGACCAAGAACAAACTACACAATACCTAGCTACAATACCCATAATGGACAAGCCAGTTCTTTAACAATCATATTATACAAATACAAATTCCATGTATGATCCATTTTTATTTTAGCAAAATTTTTTAGATAATAAAGATGAGATATTGTTAGATTCATAGAGGTAGGGGCCAAGTTTATAGTATACTTCCCCCATGAAAATTTACCAAGTCTAGTAACAGTGCCCCACAATATCATTTACGATCAATAGGCTTCTTCTAAAAATCCTATGGCTCTATTCTAAACAACATACCAAGATTCTAATATTTATAATTGAGTAAAAAACATCATGGAAGATCACTTTGACCAAATGTAAATAGCATATCAAACCTACATAAATATAACATGTGATTTTAATCAAATGAACATAGTGAGTAAGCCTCTTATTGACCTAGTTACTTCAACAAGAGTGTTGATAGAGTTAAATAGAAAAGATAATCTAAGTTATTTCCCATTCATATAAACCACTTCAATAGATAACTTGATGCATATGCCTATTATTAAAGAAGTATCTTTGGCCTCTACATAGAATAGTAAACCAAATGTAGTGGATATTGTGTAAATAATGTCCAATCCTGATCAAAGTGGTACCAAATCACAAAAAACTAGCCAACAACATGTGATTATAGTTAATTTTATGGTTAGATCATTATACCAAGGAATAAGAGTTTAGACACCCCAACCTCAACCGGTTACTTCCTCAGGTGTATAACCTACAAGATTGGGTAATCAAATAATGGCCAATGTCATGCCTCAATGATAGAATGTGATGAATCCTACTCATCCTCAAAAAGTAATGAGTAGTATTCCATAAAAAAAGGCAAAATTGAGCGTATCAAAACAATAGAGGAAAAATACATTTCCACCTTAATTAGGGGTAACTAATGTTCCACCTTGCTAGGTAATGATGAATATAGCTCTTCAGTCATAGACTAATATATCCATTCAAAACCAAGTAATGACTAGTCAAAAATGTGAAAATATTGGTCAATAATAGATGTCAAATCTAAAACCTATTTTTGCTTCCCAATGTGGATTCATGCAACAAGGAGGTCCCCATGTTTCTCAAGTACCTACTAGAAAATTGTTGGTTTAAAATATTCCATAAATTTAGAGATAGGGTATTGGTTCACAACTTCCCACTCAATAACTAAGTTTGATTAGTCAGTATAATGTCCCTTTTCAACCATAGCAAGAAAAATATAGTTATATCCCTCCATCCCAACCACAAAATTCTCTAATTCAAAACTTTATCATCAACCCAAACTAGAATATCACAACTAAATATGCAATTTCAAGTACATCCTAATCCATGTATGCATATTCCTAGTCCATTTTCCAACCAAGCCAATGTAAATCAATAGGTATCTCCATCATACCTTGGTCAAAGTGTCCCACTTTTGACTTCCCAATTATCTACCCAAACCAATAATCTCCCTCAAACCAATGTTCCTTCTAGTTTCCTATCCCAAGAATTACAACAAATGAAGGATGTAATTACTACCATTCAGGATCATAAAAAGACTAAAAAGTTTAAATTGGATGACATGTGTTCCTACCCATTCAACATCGAGTATTTGTAGATACCATTTCCTCTAAGATACAAACCACCAAAATTTAACAAATACAAAGGGAAAGGTGACCCTAACGCTCATTTGACTGAATTCTTTATCGCATGTCAACTAGTGGCATATAGAGACATATACCTTTTATTGTTATTCTTAAGGAACTTGTCTAGACAAGCTTTGGAGTGGTTTTTAAATATGACCAAAAATTTAGTAATGGATTTTGATGATCTTTCTGATAAATTTGTACAACACTTTTCCTATAATCTTGAGCATGAGATTTCATTAGTGGACTTAACACAAGCAAAGCAAAAAGATGGTGAGGGTTTTTCAAGTTATTTACAATGATGGAGAGACCTTGTAAGCTATTTCATCCATAATTTATTAGATAAACAATTAGCCACTATGTTTACTAAAAATTTGCATAATGAGATATCTTACCATTTGGAACTACAATGTGTGCATACTTTCAAGGAAATCATCAACAAAGGCTTATTGATTGAGAGAGAACTCATCAATAAAGGAGTTATCAAGCTTAATTCAACTAATCAAAATCAAGGTAATAATTATGGAAATGACCAACATCCCATTTAAGCACTAACATTGTAATTGGCACATGTCAATAACTAAGAAAGATCGAAGTAATTCAACCACAATAAGAATGTTATGGGAAATGGAGTAACTGAATCCCATCATGTCCAAATAGTGAAAATGTCATCTACACCACCTATTTATCTTACTCCCACATAGAAGCCTCTATAACCAATTCCACAAGCATAATAACCAAGATCTACACAACACATATAGTACTCATTACCATTGCAAACCCCTCCTCCTAGAAGAACTGTGCCTATACATCATGTCTTTAGTGATCTAGGAGAACCTATTGATTTGATATTTTTCAAACTTGCTACCACTAATCTAATTAGTTGGCCTATACTAAAGAATTATCTTCAAGGCAATCCTTATCTTGATTGGTACCGTGAAAACAAATTCTATGACTATCATCAGGTCAATGGGCATAATCTATGAAGATGTGTCCAAATCAAGTATTTAATTGAGAATATGTTATAAAATGGGGAGATAAAATTAGATAATGGTACTTCCACTTCCAATAAAACTCTTCAGATTTATCAAAAACCCTTTCCCCTATATAACAATTAGTAGTAACAAAATAATCAATAATAGCAACAGCAATGACCAGTGCAGTAACAAGATCAACAGTATCAAAATCAAAGGCTAAACAAGTAAAATCAACAAAATTAGTAGTAGAACCAAAAATGACATAACAATATATAAAACCAAGGTGAAAATGCTAGCAAATAACAAACCTACCATGTAGTTGTACATGACTACAATAGGGTTGTAGGTCATATTATAAGGGGTAGCATTGATACCATCTTCATTAATCCTATACCAAGCACTAATCATCTTAGACCTTTGATGAAGAACAACATTTAGCCAAATTACATGGAAAATCCTTATTTGACCTAAGAATGCATACATGCAAACCAAAAAACTAAGACTTCCCCTTTGGACCTTATATCAACCACTCATCCTTACCACGTGACCACATATAAGTGCATTGAAAATCAAGACTTATCCTACCTAGTCCCACACCATTCCCAACATTGATTAATAATAATGATCTAGTATTTAATCTTGATTATGTAATCACAACTTATAGGTTAAATATTACTATCTTAGGCCCACAACCATTTACCACTTCTCCTATCATCCAATGAACCATTCAGCCTCAAAATAAACCATTCACTCCTATCAAGAAAAGAAGTTTGATATTATGGAATAATTGTAGAAGACACTAGCACCAATTTCTATTTTAGATTTGTTGTGAATGTCAATAATACAAAAGAACATCTTGAATGAGTTTTTGACTCAATCCACTATTGCTAGTGGCATATCCTCTGATAAATTTTAAGCTTTGGATGGACACCTAGCTCCATCCAAACAAGTCACCTTCAACCAAAGTGATATGTCTTCTCTTGGCCCATTCCATAATAATCCATTATACATAAAAGTTTATATAATATGACATAAAGTGAAATGTGTCCTTATAAATAATGGATCTAACCTCAACATAGTGTCTCTAAAGCTCATCAAGCTTTTTGGGTACATAATGGTAGATCTTCAGCCAAAAATAATAGCCATCAAAGCCTATGATAATTGAGAAAGAGAATCACAAGGCACCATTAGTTTGCCAATTATAATTGGGCCTTTGAACCATGATACACTTTACCATGTGTTTGATCTTGAGTTATCATACAATATGCTTCTAGGTAGGCCTTGGTTATATGAGATTCATGTGGTCCCATCAATGCTACACCAATGTATCAAGTTTTCCCACTTAGGGATGGAAATGAATATTCCAAGATATTTAAACCCATATGAACACTACAAGCATCTTAAGGCCATATTTAAAATCTATAATTATTAGTACGACATGAATTCAAGTTCCAAGAATTATAAAGGAAAGGCTATACTTATTGATCCTTCATCAGATAATTACATAAATCTTGATACATTGGATTCCATTTCCCATATGCCACCTCTTGAAGCTTCTAATCATTTCACCATTTCAAATAATGGACCAGGAGAGTATGTGACCCATGACACATTTCATATTTCTAATCTTCCTCAGAATCTAAAAACCTTTAGGCAACCTAAAGTCATCCTACATATGCATTGGTAACAAAAGAAAAAATATAAGAGACCTATCACATTTGTACTAACATCTAGCCTAAGACTTGACCCTCTTGAAGGGGATAACTCATGGTTATACAATGACAACCAAGCTGATTGTTATAAAATTATAAAGTATCCTATTCCCAATAAGACCATGGAGTGTCACAATTATGAAGGAAGAGGCCTCAAATTGAATCAACAAAGAACTATTGAGCCAATTTCCATAACTAAGTATGAAAGGCCTTATGGAATTGGGTTTAAACCACCTAGGGGTGACCCCACATATCTTATTCAAACTTCATCACCAATGACTAGTGATGATGATATCAATAGTGAAACAAAGTCTAATCATAGCCTCACCTTTGATGACCTAGCTAAAACCACCTTATTTGATAATAATTCCATTTGTACCCTTACCCTAGCTCCATTATAATATTTGCAACTGATATATTAGGACCAATAAGAATCTAGTCTACCAATTGATGAGTTCCAGAATGATGAGGCATTTTGTGAATTTTTAGGCCTTAGAGGCAGTGTTCTATTGGGATATCACAAATCAATATTATCAATCACATTAGATCTTGTAGCCTATTTTGGAGAATGAGTGAACCCTTAGCTAAAAAAAAAAGTAACACATTGAGGTCCTAAAGTGAAAACCTCTTTGAGGCACTTTTTAACAAGGGAAAAAGTAAAGATAAAGGCTAGTCTAGTGGTGAAAACTTGTTTCAGGCACCATTAGATGAGGGTGTTCATTCTTCTTTGAATTTATACTATGAGACCACCAATGATGAACTTGTATATGCATCTGAGTTTATATTTAAGAAAAAAACAAGTATTTGATCAAATTCTTCAAGAATTTCTAACTATTTTTGTCACATGGCTAAATCTCACATTAGGGGACTCAAATTCATCATGCCTAAGAAAAGTTGAAGAGTAAGTCCTAATGGAGGACCCTAACATAATTTAATAGTTCAAATCATTGCCTACTATTTGTTTCACTACATTTAGTCTATTTTAAGTCTAAAGGAAAATAAAAATAAGGATTGGGATAAATGATTAGAATGAACCTAGATTTGGTTTGTGCACCATATCCAAATATTGTGAGAACTCCTTTTTGGCTAGGAAGGACTACCTGCAAGTAAGAAAACACTACCATAAAATGTTTTTTAGTAGTTAAATGAGTGGGCTACCAATTTATGCACTTGTTTTAGGAAGTGTAAAACTTCCTTAGAGATGATAGTCCACTTTTGAGAGACAAAAGATTAATAAATAATTAAAAGAGAGGTAGAGAGAGAATGAAAGAGAGCTAATATTACTATTATTAACAACTTGTATGTAGTAGAGAGTGACAAGGTGAAAGTGATGTACTCTATTTGTATTTTAGATGTTGTCTAGGTAGGTTTTGAAGAGGCTAGGGAATCCACAGTCACTAATGTCGGTAGGGGAGTGATCAATATCAGTTATACTACTAAGGGTGGTAATGAGGTGACTGATGTCAGTTAGGCTACCAAGGTTGGTAGGGAAAATAATTGTTTAGGAGCTTGTAGAAGGCTTTCCTAGGTCTGGGAAAAGGTTTGGACTAGGTTTGAGAGGCTAGGAGAGTTATAAGAGATAGATTATGACTTGGATAGATCTGGTGAGAGGTTTGGTGTGTTAAGCTAAGGGGAAACAAGAGAATAAGTTTTGTAACTCCCTCACAGAGGTTCAGTCAGAAGTGTATAAAATAATGCACATTAGATATAAATAAATAGTAGAATAAATGTTTAAATTACCTATAAAATAAGTGATGTAATTAGCTATGGTTACCAAATGATATGTGCCAGATTGATGATCCATAGTAAAGATTCCAAACCTAAATACCTGAATAGAGAGAATAAGTGAGTGTTTTTGGTCCTCAAGAGATCAGTTGCTAATCATGATTGACTTACACAAGATGATTGTAAGCTAGAATGTTGAAACTAGAATGCTAAGATCTTGAATGTGAGTAAGAATCAATTTTTGTAATTTCTACTAACCTAAACTTTATGTTGGTGTTTGTATTATATTATTGATGTTAGTGATTTTGTTAATGTTAGTCATAGGTTGATCGATGTTGAGAGCCCTAGAATAGGTAAACCTTACTATGTTTGGCCTATTTTCTATTGTCTTTTATGCCAAGTGTGACACCCATTATAAAATGGTAAAAATAAAGGGTTAAGAAGGAGGTAGTTGATTAGGAATTTAGTTTGGAAGTGGTAATAAGTCTTGGGTAGTTAGGATGAGGTGACTAAGTCTTGAGGTGACTCATCAGGTAATAATTAGTCTAGGGTGAGGTGGCTAGGTAAGGTGGAAATAAGGGTTTATTAATTAACTTAATTAAGTATTTTAAATTAATTAAATGTGTGAGGGGTAAAATATGGGTTAGGGAGATTAATTGTTATTATTGAAAAGGGCTTAAGGGGGGATTTTGACATAGGGAGCTACACACACACACATGTGTGTGTGTGACATAATTTTTTGTGTCTATATTTTCCCCTTTTCATCTTGTAATTTGTACTGGCACATTGCAAGACAAAAATAATAGTTAGATGATCCAAGTGTTGGATGAGGTAACCCCCCTTAAAATGAGAATAGATAGAGGAGAAACTAGAATCAAGTATAAATTTGATAAAAAAGGTAATTGGGTGAATAGTGGAGAATTGAGTATCACTCTGCATGCATATAATGAGATATAGTTGAAAAATTCAAGAATAGGAAAGGTTAAGGAGGACATAGATAGAAATAACCAAATCATAGCTTGTAAGTGATAGCTGATAAGTCAAAATAATCAGAGTTGTAATGCTAATGGTCAATGTGTCCCAGGTATCTGAGGTAGGAAGTGCCCCTGGAAAACATAAAAGGTTTAAAGGTAATAGGATGAGCTTGGTTGTCATCAAAAAAACCTAATATACATGTGTGTGCACAATAGCCAACTATAGCAAAATAACATAAGCAATCAAGATAATCAATGCAAGGTTGGTGTAAAAGGGTCAATGAGCAAGGAGATATTTGTGATCTCCAAGAAAAGTCATTTTGGGTGAAGATTTAAGTAATCTCCAATGGAATTTGTCATGGTTGGGGGAGATATATGTGATCTTTAGTTGCCCTAATTCATAGGTAAAGGTTAAAAAGTTGGGTTTTTTTTGTTGGGAAAAACATTATAGGAATGGTGTTGACATTAGTTATATTTACTGATATCAATAATATAAAGTGATAACATTGGAAAACTTAGGGAAACTTAGCTGATGTTAGTAGGCATAAACACTAATGTTGGTAGGTTAGGTCAAGAATATCGATGTCAGTGACCAACCAAACTTGACAAAAGGGGGTTTGGTAGCTGACCAAACTTATTTATAACTTTGTGATTAGAGAGGAGAAATAGAGTGTGTAGAGTTATTTAATATGGCAACTCAAGGAGGGGACCCAGTGGGAGGTGCACCACTACAAGAGCCAGTAATGCCAACCTGGAGGAGATGGAGATATGAAGTAAGAGCCTCTTCTATTTGGTTTGAAGTTTGATTTTAGTATTTGTAATTTTTAGGCTAATTGAGAGGTGGGGAGTAGAAAATGTTAGTGGAGGGGTAGAAAATAGGGTAGGGTAGTTTTAGGATAAGTTAAGGGGTTTTATGGGTAGAGTTTTAGGTGAAATGGGTAATTTTGGGTTTAGATTGTTTGATGCTAGGGCTAAACTAGTTGCCAACATCGGTGAGGTCCATTGACATCGGCTGACATGGCATCGAGGTTAGTAGCTATCTACCAATTTTGGCCAATATGTAAGCCTATAAATCATTGATGTCAGCATTAATGTTGATGTTGGTTGATGAGCTCAAAATATGGCTCATTATTGACATGTTATTTCATTTAAATCATCTCTCGAAGGTATTATCTTATACAAATCTTAGATTCTTAGATAGTTATTACATGGAAAATAGATATTTGTCTTGTTTATATTAAACCAAAGATTGAACCTTTACTTTTTCATTAAATGTCTAATACATAGCATGTTTTAGTGATCTTTGGTGTGAAGAATGCTTAGGAAGAAGATACAGGTGATGTATAGTGAACATTCCATTTTGATCTCCATCCAATAGAACTATAGACTTTACAGGCTTGTTTCTATGGACTCTGCAGGCTTGTTTCTATGGACTCTGTAGGCTTATTTATATGCACTCTACAGGCTTGTTTTTATGGACTCTACAAGCTTGTTTCTACATACTCTATAGGATTGTTTCTATGGACTCTGTAGGGTTAATTCTAAGAATTTCATAAGGACAATACCACAAATAAGAAGCTGGAGACCAGATAGGATAAGAAATAACCATTCCAACTAGAATCAAATAAGGAAAATAACCAGCTACTATTTTGAAGGACTTGATTTTGATAAATTTGTATGTAATCATATTTTAGGACTATTAATAAGATAGGATATTTATTTCATCAAAATAATTGGATCTCTTGGAAATCTAATCTCCTATCTTTAGATGAAGGGATCGACTAGGAATCCTATTCTTTTGCATCTTATTTTAAGTTGATTGTATTAGTATAAAGTGTAAGACTTTCGACTATGAAAAGGAGAGAATAAATAGAGGATATAGAGAAAATAGAAAATCAAGGATTAAATTTTAGAAGCATATAGGTTTCAATCAGATTGTAATCATTTCATTTCCATGAATTATTACTTCAACTTTTTAACACTGATTAATCTTTGTTCCTGAGTCCAAGAGGAACAAGGGCCTACTCTCCTTAGAACCAGGAACTGTGTATGGTATTTATGTTCTATTTTATTAGTTATAATCTGGTTACTATTTCCATTTATTTATAAAAACATCAAAACAAATTCATATTTTAAAAAGAGTATTTTCTTATTTCATTTCTTTTCTACGCAAACTATGTTCCCGTTTATAGCAAAAGTGTGAAGCAAATTTATTTTTGTAAGTAGAAGTGTGAATTTACTTTCCTTATAAATGAAAAATAGGAGTGTGATCTTTTAATTTCAGAAAAAGAGTGGATTGATTTGATTTATTTCTTTTTTAGCAAAAGTGTGAATCAAGTAGTTTAGTCAAAGTTAGAATAGGATTAGCAAGCACCCCCATAAGCAGACTTCTAAATCTACCATCCCATACCTTACTGCAAATAGCTTTGGACACTAGCTCTGGTTGATAAGACACTAATTGAATATTATTTAAATGAGGATTTAGATGACACTCATCATTGGTGACTATAAAAAATAGAAAAATAAGAAAAAGGGTGAGTTTGGATCCCCAGTAGAAGTACTCAACTAGCCTAATGGCCAAGATAGCCTCAAAAGACCCCATGTCGACTAAGTGTTGCTTACATAGCCCATTTTAGGACCTTAGACCAATGTAGTTCTCCCAAAGCCTAGGAAAAAAATATATAAAAAGGTCTGATATGGGAAATGGGTAAAAAGGTAAGTTGAGATAGGTTGAGAGGTCTAGGGTTTAAAAGATAGGTCATAGTGTCAAGATTCAAGAATATAGGCTATAAGGCCTAGAGTTGGGATAGGTAGGTAGGCCTAGGGTAGAGAGAGAGAGAGAGAGAGAGAGAGAGAGAGAGAGAGAGAGAGAGAGAGAGGTAGTGAATCCTATAGTAGTGAGAGAGAGGTAGTGAAGACTAGGGTAGAGAAAAAGAGGCAGTGAAGCTGAGGGTAGTTAGTGAGGTGGGTATATGGTCAAGCTAACCTTAGAAGACCTTGTGTAAATTAAGTGCTACCTACATAGCCTAATTTAGGGCCTTAAGATAATGTATTTCTATTATAGAGAAGGAAAAAAAGTAGTGATAGATTATATTAAAAGGTATGTGACTTGAGTTTTGTGTGTATGGATGCAGGCAAGGATGGAGCTGACATTATGAGATCATCTACTGAGGTTTTTGACATACATGAGGAGGGATGTCACTCTAGATGATTAGGAGCATATGGTGGCCATGGGGTTAGGAGGAGTGTGATGGTACTATCAAGTCACCTGGGATGTATCCTTGATGATAGAATTTATTAAGAGGTGGGATCACACCACTAATACCTTTCATCTACCAACCAAAGAGTTGATAGTGACTCAGGAGGATCTGTATAGGATTTTGTAGCTACCACTCCAAGGTGAGGAGCTTTTCACATGTTTGAAAGAGGAACATGATATACACATGGTCACTTTATATGGAGATTGTGTTAGTGAGGTGACTTACCACTTTATGAGTTTTGCATACAAGCCACTCTATATGGCTGATGAGGAGCAACATCATTTGAGCATCCTAATGATAATTATGATCATGGTGTATACATTAGTAGATGTAAATGGTGGGATATTTTTGATTACATTGATATGTGTGATTACATAGATGGTTGAGTAGTGGATAATTTTTGCCTAGGGTCTAGTATTTTTGGTATAGTTATATAGAGAGTTATGGGGTTTGAGGCTGTGATGGTGATATAATTTGTGTCAACCATCTACTACACTATTGGGCATATGAACACATGATAGTGACATGACCACTAGGGTTACCTAACACTATATTGGTCAGCTTCAAGGTTAGTTTTAGATGGTAGAGAGAGGGCATGGCATAGACCCAAGTGGATGGTGTGGTTCAATACATTTCTTATTATAAGCACATGATTAAGGGCTTGATCCTTGTAGATATTTTATGTAGACCGTATCTGACATACCCAATTTTTAGAGGATAGGCACAATAGCTTATTGGGTTATAGATATCACTATGGGTTAGGGGGAGATAGTTCAATGAGTTGGAGATGGTACTCATGGCATGGGCTAGGAGGTAGTTTGGTCTACTGCAAGATATTCTACCTACCTTTCCTTAATATAGGAGGGATGACATAGAGGCACCCCTACAATTGCCCCAAGAGATAGATGGTCTATATTCTAAGGAGCTACCATTAGGGCTATATTTTAAGGAGCTACCAGTAGGGCTATGTGTTGGATACCTAAGGTGAATAGTGGCCTATGCAATTTGGTGGGTAGGGTTACATCTAGTAGTGGAGGTCAGGAGACCACCACTAGATTTATAGTGGTTGGTTAAAGAGAGGGATGCAATACTACAGTCTTGAGATATAGTAGTGTAGGATTAAGATGTAGTAGTGTATGATTGAGATACATCTTAGGCATAAGTTTTATCTTTACAGGGATAGGTGGTGATATTGCAAGGCCATATTGGGTCTCTACAGGGCTAGGTTATAGCATTACAAGGCTAGGTTATTATTTTATAGGGTCAAGTGACTATAGTGATAGTAAAGAGAGATAGTCTAAGAGTAGTAGGCCAAGCTACTCCTCTTCCTCCACCACCATAAGGACTAGTATAGGGTGGGCCATCATCAGGTTCTATGGGACCTCCATAGACAATGTCTATGGCAAGATATTTGACTAACCTAGATGAGATTACTTATTATGAGAGGGAGATTAGAGAGTTATTTCAAATTTAGAGATAGTCAAAGTTTAGAGAGTAGGAGAGGTCAATGTCATGTGTGATGGATTACATCTCACACAAAAATAGATAGGTGGAGAGTGGTGATGACACTACCTCCTCAGGAACATGTAGAGATCCTTGAGGACCCTAATTGTCAGAGTTTACCAATTTTGATTGTATTTGTTATATGTATACTAGCTTATGAGCTGAAGATGTGAGATGTATATTTTGAGAGAGAGATATGATTTTATGATGATGTAGATGATGATTATTTTGATCACACACATGCGCACACACGCACATGCACGCACGCACGCACACACACACACACATGAGATGTTTATTTATTGCTATGTTAAGATGTGATTATGGATGATGATTATTTTATGGTATGTTAATTTGATGTTAATGTTGATCATGTTAGTTGAGTTACACTGGCCTTTCCCATATATGTGACGGTATATGCATAGTTGGTTGATTAGTTTCATCTTAGCATTTTTTCATATTTCATTATGGTGTATGCTAAAAATGAATAGATTGGTTATGCTAGTTTATTTCAACATTTTTCCATATTTATGATGGTGTATGCATAAAATAAATTAAGTAAGCTTTGTTAGTGTTAGTATGACATTATTTATTTCATCTCAAATAGAGATATTGACATGTGATGTGGATGAGAAAGTAAAGAGGCAAAATTCTCCTATATTGACAAAGATCATAATTTAGAACATAAATAGGCTTAGTAAAATGAGCCTCTTTCATACCTTATATCTTTGAACCATTATGTTCATTAGAGAAGTGTAGTGTTTACCTTATATTAAGTGAGCTTCATGGTCCCTTGAAAGAGTATGAGGGAAAAAAGGGTAAAATGAAGAAAAAATGTTTGGGTAGCATAACCTAAAAAGTAGAAATGATATGCCCCTTTTGTGGGTGACCTGAGAGCTACTATAGGTAAGTCCATGACTTAAATTTTGTTTTGTTATTGTGTAAGTTGATCAATGCAGGAAGCCTACAATGGGATTTTTCATGGGGTTATGTAGCATATAAAGCTATTAGAAGCATTTTTCATTTGTGTTTCCCTTTGAAAACAAATCTTAGCTTAGCCATCCTTTAAGGGAGTGTTCTAAGCATTTATTTAAATTTTAAATAGTTTTCCTTCAAGGGAGTAGTCTATTGATAGTAGCAAATGGAAGTTACATAGCTATCCTTCAAGGGAGAAGTTTACATTGAAAATCATGACCTAAGACTTTATAACTTTTTCAAATATCCCTTTTTTTGCTTTTAGTCATGGATTAGGCTATAGAGGCTTAGTATTGTTCTTTTTTAAGGACAAAATCATACCATTGTGTAAGTTAACTAAGTGTATAGGAGTAAGGGTGAAGAGGAAGGGAAATGAATGTAATAGGGATGCTTAAGGGATGAGCTCAAGTCAAACATGAAGTAAAGTGACACTCATTTAACAAAAGAATGGTCATAGGTGTAAGACATTGAAATTCTCAAGTTCTAGTGTTCCTTCAAGAGAAGATAAGCGATAAGTTCCTAAGCCATAATTGTGAGTTATGATATAAGGTCCAAGCAAATTAGGAGTAAACTTACCCTATTTTTTTTCTCCATGTTCATCACATGTTGATTTTATTTTAAGATGAGATCTCCTATATTGAAATCTCATTTTTTAAGGTTTTTGTTATAAGCATGTTTGATACACTCTTTATAGATTTAGAGGTGGTTAAGGGCTATGAGACAACGTTCATCAAGTAATTCAAGTTGAGCCAAACATTCTTGGTGAAAGTAATCATTAATAAGTATGTCTTGTAGATAAATATGAAGAGAAGGAATCTGGACTTCAAGAGGAAAAAAAACCTCCATCCCATATACCACTGAATAAGGTGTAGCATCCATAGGGGTTTGAATGCTAATGTGGTAAGTCCATAAAGTAAAAGGAATATCTGTGTGTCAATCCTTTCTTGTATCATTGACTACCTTCATTAGAATTTTGGTCAATGTTTTGTTATAATCTTCTACCTGTCCATTAGCTTATGGATAGTATGGTGATGATAACCTTAATTTGATTCCAAATGTATCACAAAGACTTTGAATAGTTTTGTTTTTGAAAGATTTTCCATTATCTATTATAATCTTATGAGGGACACCAAAATGATAAATGATGTGATGGTTGATGAAGTCAAAAAATTTGTTATATTTAGTGGAGATTAGAGGAATGGCCTTGACCCACTTGGTGAAGTATTCAGTGGAAATAATGATAGAATGATGATGGAGGGATGAATGAGGGTTAATCTCTCTGATTAGATCTAAGCCCCATTGGGAGAAAGGCAAAAAGTCTTTGGTGACTTCTAATGCATGAATATGAACAAGAAGGAGGTTATCATGTTGTTGAAACTTGACACAATGCCAAATGTAATCAACATAGTCTTGATGAAGTGTGGGCCAATAATAGCCTAGTCAAAAGATATACTTGGTAACTGTGTGACCTTTAAAATTCCCACCACAAATCCCATCATGGACTTCTTTAATAGTGAAAGGAGTCTCAGTACTAGTGAGTCATCTAAGGTGAAGACCATACAAACCTTGATTGTAGAGAATTCCCCCTAGTATAGTGTAACAAGAGGCACATTTTATGAAGGCTCATTTCCCATTATTGGAGAGATCATAAGGGGTAATAGAGAAGGAAAGATAATCCATGAGTTGTTCGAACCATAAGTCTTGTGGGTTGGTTGTTATATTTATGATAAAGAGTATGTTAGCTGAGACATAGGAGGGTAATGTTAAGTGATGCATGGTGACATAGATTCTTGAAGAGGAGGATGAAGAGGGTATGTGTGAAGCAAATGAAGTCATCATGTTAGTAAACTTTTTTATAGATTGAGGAATAGTTTGCATAAGATAAGAGTCAAATGATCCCAATATCATATCTACATGATATTTATATCACTGTAGAATTTCATTTTTACATAGGTATGAACCATTAACCTGGTTAACCACTAGTTGAGAATCACCAAAAATGGTTATGGATTTGGCTATATTTTTAGTGAATTCAAAATCTAGTTTAAATGACAAAGGCATATGCTCACCATCTAGAGGAATATGAATGACCCTTACGCTCCCACCATGTTGACATTTAGATCTATCAAATAACATCATCTGATAGGAGATGTCATCGGTGGAGAGCATTATAATAGATTAATTAGGGAATTTGAGGTTTGAAGGTTGATTATCAGGTAAAGGGGTATTAGCTAACTAGTCAGTGATTATTTTCCCTTTAATAGACTTTTGATAAATGAATTCTAAGTTGAATTCAATAAGAAGTATGAGCCATCAAACTACATGTTGGTTGTGATATGGTTTGGAATACACGTATTTAAGGGGATCAGTATGGGTGACCACATAAGTTTTATGATTTAGGAGATAATGGTGAAGCTTGGAGGTGGAAAAGACCAATGCAAGGCAAAGTTTCTTAGTGTTGGTATATCAAGTCTCATAATCAATAAGTGTGCAGCTTATGTAATAAACTACCTGATCTTGATGTTGGTCATCTTGATGTGTAATCATAGCACCTAGATAATGGTATGTTATAGACATGTATAGGTAGAAAGGCTAATTTTCCTTAGGTGGGATAAGAATTGATGGGGAAAGGAGGTATTTTTTAAGTGCATCAAAAGCTTCTTAGCAATATGTATTCTAATTGAAGGAGACATCCTTTTTGAGTAGATGGTGAAAGGGTTGGTAGTGATCTAAAAATTGGGAAATGAAGTGGTAACTTGACTAATGTTTACCTTATAGATTACATAGTTGTTTGATATTAGTAGGTGGAGGCATATTTAGGATTGATCTAACCTTAGTAGGATCAAATTTTATACCATGGAGAGAAATGATAAAACTTAAGAGTTTACTGGAAAGAACACCAAAGACACATTTCTTTGGGTTTAGTTAAACATTATATTGGAGGAGACAAGTAAATATGGTTTCAAGAATCATCAAGTGTTCTTGATGAAGTTTAGACTTGATGAGTAAGTCATCCATGTAATATTTCATAATTTTGTGTATGAGATCATGGAAAATGTAAGTCATGGTGCATTGGTAAGTTGCATTAGCATTCTTTAGGCCAAAAGGCATGACCTGATAATAGAAAGTCCCCCATGGGGTAATAAAGGTTGTCTTGTGTTGATCGTTAAGAGAAACTAGGATTAGATTATGTCCAAAGAATCTATCCATAAGTGATAGAATTTCATGGTCAGCTTTCAGATCAATAAGTTGGTCAATATTGGGTAATGAGAAGCCATCTTTTAGACAAGTGAAGTTTAAATCATGATAGTTGGTGCAAATTCAGATTCCCCTGATCAATTTCATGGCAAGAACAATAATGGAAATCTAATGTAGGTAGTTTATGGGTTAGATAAATTTAGTATAAATGAGGCATTAGAGCTCTTCTTTTAAAGGAGAGCAATATGAGGATGCATCTTCTAAAGCTTCTACTTAACAGGTTTAACATCTTGATTGGTGATAATGTTATGGGTGATGATAGAGGGGTCAATACTAGGCATTTCATTTTAAGACCAAGTAAAGGCTTTGCTATGGTCATTAAAAAATGTGGCATAATCATCTTGCTCAGAGGAATATAAAGATTGTCCAATCTTAAGGATGTGAGGGTTATCATGAGATGGTAGGTTAATGTCGATGGTTGATTCATTTAACATATCTTGTGTTTTGGATGGGAATGATCATTAGATATAAGAATAATCTGAACCCATGTAGGTGAGAATTTCATCATCATCTTGACATTAGATAGTGTTAATAGTGGGAGAGTATTCATCAATTATTCCAAGATGAACAAGAAGAAGGGACCTTGTTTCCTTACCCTAACGATAGGTGAGAGGCCCCAAATGGATGACATTTATTTAAAAACAAATAAGAGGTATAGATACCTCTAATTTGGTAGGTGATGGTGGATAAGAAGGTGGAGAAGTAGAGACTGGTTCTTTGACAATTGGTTCATGGGAGGTTTTAGTGATTTTATTTGGTTCGTCATATCCCACTCTATGCCTCTTTTTGGCAATTTCAATGGTGTTTCTAGTAGGATATTCAATAAGTGTATGGACACCTTGATCTTAATGAACTAAACCAAATCCTTTCTAGGTACACCTATAGAGATAAGTTTGAGTGAATCTAGGGTTATTCATAAAGAGAATTCATAGGTAAATGGTTGTGGTGAAGAAGATGGATTGTTGATAGTGGGAGCTTGATCAATTTCCCCATATGTGAAATTGGTTTGAAGGTTGGGGGCATATAAAGGATGACCATCCCAATACATGGATCATAATTTGGGTGCATGTGAATCTTTTCATACTCTTATGGAGTATATAACATGTCAAGTGTCAACAAATGATATTCATCAAGTGACAAATGTTGAAAAGTCTCCTCCATGGAATCTTTGTCAAGAATTTGTGTTGTTAGTATTTGTATAACTAGGGGAGTGGAGCTTGTAGAAGATTTATAAGTATCATGTAGATAAGATGATGTTTTCAATGGGATGAGAAAATCATTGGGAATATAGGTCATGTTTTATGTTTTAAATGGAGGTGGGTCAACAAGTATAACATGCACTTGTCCATCATGTTAAAACTTGAAAATGGTACAAAGTTGAGGGTACACATGCCATAGCACATATCCAAGGTCATAAAAATAGTATGTTATATTATAAATATCCTTCCAAAATATATAATATCTTATTAATTGTGTGGGGACCTACACAAATATGTAAGACAATAGTGCCCACCGTAGTAGTTGTAGTATCGTTAAAGGAAATGAGTATTGCATTGGTTTGAGACATGAAATTATCAAGAAAGGCTAGATGTTTATAGGTATGGGTGGAAATAATATTAATAATAGCTCCCCCACTAATCATAACTCTTTTGATATGAGTTTGATAAATATATGTGGTAATAAAAAGGGTAGAATCCTGATCTTTAGGGTATTGAAGTGGAATTTTTGAATCGCTGAAAGAAATCAGGGAGATGGAATTAATGGAGCCAACCAAAGATAAAAGAGGTTGGGGATCATATAATTGTACCTAATAACTTTCAAAGCACTAATCAAATCTTGATTTTATTGGGATGAGTTTTGTATTAACTCATACAAAGACATTTTCACATGAGTTTGGTGAAGTTGTTTCACCATTGAGCTTTGAATAGCATCTGAAGATATTGTTTTAAGAACACCCAAGATGGAAATATTAGGATTAAGAGGAGTTTCTTGGATGAAAGGATGAGCCCAAGGAGTAGTGACCTTTTATTTATCTTTATCCTTTTGGTTTTGTGATTGTGTGGCCACATTAACTATGTTGATTTGAAATGTTGGTGAAGGAGGTGGTAAAGGGGTTATGATGACATATTTAGGTTTGAATTTAAGTGGAATAATAAGAGGAACTATATATGTCAAAGGTGGAATAATAGGAAGGTTAACAATAGTATCATTGAAGAGAGTGTTAACATCGAAGTGTTGTTGGATAACTACCATGAGGGATTTACAACTCTCAGTATCATGTCCAGGTGAATGATGATATAAACACACTTGTGTATCATAAAACAAAGATGGATTAATTTAAAGAGGACTATAAGGATTAATGGGAGGAATATTTATTATGGAAGATTAAAATAACTAACATAATAAAAAGCTTTGAGATCCTGTAAGTGGGATCACACTTGTTGTGCTAACAGGAGTGGACACCTTTTGTTTTGGTGTTGAAAAGGTAATTTTACATGGTGCCTTGTTTGGTGATGGTGGATTTATGTGTTTTATTGTCACTTTATTAGTGTTATATGTGAGAGGTCTATATATGGAAAAGGTATGAGTGGAGGTAGCTTGACATTTTGTTTTTCTTGGTTAGGCAATATTCCAACTAAGATAGAGGGGTGTGGTCCCAAAATGGATGGTAAATTTGAGGGTTGAAGAAGGAATCATCGAGATCTAGGGATCTTAATATTTTTTTTGTAATTTAGGCCATGAAACTTTAAATTGTGGTTTAGGAGTTAAATATAATTTCACCTGTGGATGAATTAAATTAGAAATGGGGTGTACACCTAAGGGTCTAATCTACTTTAATGGGGTAGATTCATACAAGGGTGATTGTTCTAACATATATGGATGAAATTTAGGCATATTTGGTGATGAAGCTCTAGCTTTGTCAAAGACCTTGGGGTAAAGGGTAGTAAGGGGATTGGTGGTGAAGGTAAGAATCCATTGTGTTAGATAAGGAGTTTTAAGCTAGTCCTAAAATATTGCATGGTCTAGCTTCGTGGAGTCAAGAAATTCTAGACTTTTCACCAAATGTGAGAAGGGTTTAGATGAAGTTGATGTAGGCCTTACGGTTGTGTCCTTAGAAGGTTGTGGTGTTTGGAAGAGAGGTAAATTGTTAGTTTCTACTATATTGGGCCAAATATGAGAAAAAAACCACAATGGGGTCCTCTTCGATAGAGACGGGAGAAGAGACATGGTCTGCCATGGGTGGAGGGGAGGTAGGCAAAGAAGGTTCCTCAAGAGGGTAAAGCATAGGTACTATGGATCCCTCAATATGTGGGTGAGGCATGCATAATGTATGATCTTCCATGTGTAAAATAAGGGGTAAGATTGGTATAATTAGATTAGGCATAACAGGTCTCTCATATATTATGGGAGTAGATAATATTATCTCTTCTAGGTGCAAAGGTGGAGTGGTTGGAGTACTACTCTCTACAGGTGGAGGAGAGGTAGGAGAAGAAGTTTCCTCAAGAGGGTATAGTGCATGAATGATGTTCCCTTCAACATGTGGTTGAGGAATAGGTAGGGTGTGGTCTTCAAGTGGTAAGAGGATAAGTAATATTGGTGAAAATAGAATTGGCATTATAGGCTCCTTAGGTGGAAAAAGGAGTGGTAAAGGAGGCTCTTCCTCTCGATGGGGTGGAATGGGTAAAATAGGCTCTTCTACCTTAGGAGAAAGAATAGGAAAAATAGATGCCACTAAATGTGTGGAAGGATTTGATGAAATGGGTGTTTCTTATTGATGGGAAGGTTGAATTGAAGGTAAAGGAAAGACCATATTAGCCATATGGATATTATGATCACCTAAGTTAGTTGTGGATTAGATAATATTTTGATTTTATGAATGGTTAGGAAAAGGGTGTTTGAACACATCCATACTTTGATTAGGAGGTACGTTAGGATTATCCAAGATGAGATCACCTCTATCAATCATATCTTGAACAATGTTCTTGAGTGTCTTACAGTTATAATAATTGTGGCCTTTAACTTGATGGTAGTCGTAAAACTCATCTTCCTTATACCAAGTTGGGATAAGATGGGAGGAGTTAAACTATATAGGAGGTTTGATCTAAGGAAGGTTTATGACACCTTGTTGCAATAGTTTTTCCAAGATGGATGTATATGATTCTCCAATGGGAGTGTATTGCCTTTCTTCATACCATTATTGGAATTGCTTGGTCAGATTTTGGGAAGTCAAAGAATTTGATTGGTTTGTGGTTGTGGAAGAGGCTGAATTAATGACCACCATATTTTTAGAGCCATTATTATTTTGGTTAGAGGGAGAATTTTTAGAGGAGGAGTCATTTTATTTGGAATTGGGATTCTTACTGTGTAACTTAACTTTGCCTTCATCTATAGTGTGAACCTTAAGTTTTTGTTCCATTGTAAAATGCTCATCAAATGTGTCAAAAGTTTTTACCTAGAGTGTGGATGAGATGTGTTTAGAACATGACCTTGAGAAGATCTCAATAATCTTAGGTTTGGGTAAGGAAAAGGAGAGTTTATTAATCAAAATTCTCCAATGAGCGATAAAATCTACAATAGACTCATCATCAAATTATCTGATAGAATAAAGGTACGTTATAGAAAACTTCTTAGACATGTTAATATATAAATGGTCTAAGAATATTTTTATGAGTTGGGTAAATGATAAAAGGGAGTGTTGAGGTATAGAGCTATACCAATCCAAGGCAACACCTAAAAGAGACATAGGGAAAGTGTGAAGTAGTAACACATCATCATGTCCTATTAAATAACAAGCATGTTTAAATGCTCAAAAGTGCTATTATAGGTATTCTTTACTCTAGAAAAAATTTAATTTAGGGAGTTACCATTGTCTTGGATAATGGAGAATAGGCATGAAAGGATGGATTGGCTCATTGCATATTTGATCATAAGATAACACATTCTTTGAACCAGAAATAGATGTCTCTAGATTAGACATCTTGTCCATTAGCATCTTAATGAAGTCTAGAGGGGGATTAGTTTGGGGATTACCTCCTAATTTATAAGGAAGTTGATAGGAAGAAGAGGGAGAATATGACATAGCTTGATGAGGTTAGGTCGAGGAAACATAAGGATAATGAGTCATAGGCTGGGATGAAAAAAGAAAAAGGACTTGTCCCATTGGGTTGGAGACTATGCCTTGGTTGGTTGTTGTTATTATAAGTAGGATTATTGTCATGGTTAGACTAGATGAAGGGTGAGTCATAACTTGGGTAATTATAGGTGTGAGGGTAGATGGAATAGGTACCACTAAATTATGGAATGGGGTGTGACTTTACTGAACTAGTTGTGGTTATGAAAGTAAGGAAGTCACACTAAGGTTTAGGTAGGATTGGGTAGTTGGAGATGTTACACTTTGAAAATTAGTTATAGTTGTGTTACTTGTCAAAGTGGTGTTTTGGCTAACCATGAGGAAAATAGTGGAGGTAACTAAAACTGAGGTTGTCTCCATTAGAGAGGTTGGCATACCATAGATTAGGTCACCCAAATAATTATGGGTTTGGTTCATAGCAAGGCAATGCTAAAGGGATGACACATTTAAATCAAGAAATGTATCAAAATCTTGATCTCATTTAGCCACAATGGGAATTTGGTTAGGGATAGGAGTATGATCTATATCTGAAGCATGTTCCATGATAGAATCAAAAGTGAGAGGGGAAGGTGGAAGTGGTTGTTGGCTTGTATAATCATCAAGAATTTTGGCTTGATCTCATGTCAATACCATGCAAGAGGATGTTTAAATAGTCTTACTACCCTATATTAGAAGTATGGTACGGAAAAAATAGGTTTGAGTGTAGGTAAATGCGTTATTTTAAGCAGATGAAATTACATAATCACTGACGTTGGTCACTTGACCGATGTTAGTAGGAAAGTTTGCTAATGTCAGTGGAATAATTGATGTTTATATGTAAAATATATTGATACTCATATGGTTAACCAATGTTGATTACTATGAAATCCTAGGAAAGGAAAATCTAATGTTTTAAGAAACTAGAATTTGAAACTAGGTAAAATGGTAGATGTAAAAGGTCTATGTAAGAGGGAAGAACACTCAAAGAAATTGAGATAACAAGTTATAGAAATTGAATATTAATAATAGTATTAATTTTGTGAATCAATTAGGAAAACATCCTTACCAACTCAAAAATATAGAACGTAATTGAAAAGCAAAAAAAGAACATTTAGTGAGTAACTATTAAGTCATAGAGATTAATTTTTAGTCACGTATTGGCTTATACCTTAATCAAATAGTGTGAAGATAATTTGGTTAACGAAGGTACTAGAAAGTAATCTAGAGCTAGTTTCAGGTTAGTTTTGGTGCTTAAGAGGAAATTTATGTTAGACTAGATACATGTTTTGTTACAAGAGCTTGCTCTCCACATTTCATGAACCTAGAGCCAAGCCAGGCCACTTAGCCAAAATATAACTTCTAACTAGAGATTATACTCTACCAGAGAATGGAGTGGGTTCTCCCATTGGTGGTGAAATCTAAGTAGGATAGTTGGGTAGGGTAAGGTGATGCACCAGGTGATGAAATACTTATTGGCCTTTTCTTAGGTGAGTTTAGATTTTTGTTTATGTGAATTTTATTTGGTTGTGTAACATAAGTGCACTAAAATTTATTTAAAATGATTGTAATTAACTAGGTGAGTTAATATGCAACAAGTAAACTATGAAATGTAGTAAGTTTTAAATCTAAATCTAAAATGTTTAGATTCTAATGAAAATAGAGATGAAATAGGAATAGGGTATGAATTTCACTATCCTAATGTGCATGTAAAAAGAAGTAAAGAAGATATTTTCTTTTTTTTTTTGTAACAGAAAATGATAAATTACTTTTAGAGGCAAAGAGAAAAGAAAAAAATTTAGTTTAATGCTTTTTTAAATAGAGAATAAGATATTGAATTTTTTGTTTCAAGATAAAAGAGAAGGAAGAAGTATAAGAAATGAAATTTTCACTATAATGCACCTATATGAATGTTTAAAACAAGAATTGAACCCAAGGAAAACTCTAGGGTCCCACTGGGCATGACAAAAATGTTTCACTAAATTTTGTCTATTTTAAGTCTAAAGGAAAATAGAAAGAAGGATGGGAATAAGTGATTAGAATGAACCTGGATTTGGTTTGTGCACTGTATCTAGACATTATGAGCACTCCTCTTTGGCTGGGGAGGACAAACTACAAGTAAGAAAACACTACCATAAGATGTTTATTAGTAGTTAAATGAGTGGGCTACCAAGCTACGCACTTGTTCTAGGAAGTGTGAAACTTCTTTAAAGATGATAGTCTAATTTTGAAAGACAAAAGAATAATAAAAAATTGAAAGAGAGGTAAATAAATAGTGAAAGAGAGATAAGATTATTGTTATTAACTTGTATGTAGTAGTGAGTGATAGGGTACAAGTGATGTACTCTATTTGTATTTTAGAAGTTGTCTAGGTAGGTTTTGAAGAGGCTAGGGAATCCAAAATCACTGATGTCGGTAGGGGAGTGACCAATATTGGTTATAATTTCAAGTTCACTAGTGAGGTGACTAATGTTAGTTAGGCTATTGAGGTTGGTAGGGGAAATAATTGTTTGGGAGCTTGTAAAAAGCTTTTCTAGGTCTGGGAAATGGTTTGGATCAGGTTTGGGAGGTTAGGAGAGTTATGAGAGAAAGATTATGACTTGGATAGATCTAGTTAGAAGTTTGGTGTGTTAAGTTAAAGGGGAAACCAATGATGAAGCTTTATAACTCCCTCATGAAGGTTTGGTCAAAAGTGCATAAAATAATGCATAGTAGATATAAAGAAATAATAGAATAGATGTTTAAAATACCTATACAATAAGTGATGTACTTAGTTATGATTACTAAATGATTGTGATAGATTGATGATCCCTAGCAGGGATTCCAAACCTTAATACCTAAATAGAGAGAAAAAGTGAGTGTTGTGAGTCAAAAATAGAATGATGAGAGCTCGAATGAGAGTAAGAATTATTTTTATTGACCTAAAATTGAGGTTGGATTTTGGCTTATATTACCAACATTAGTGATTCTACCGATGTCAGTCATGGGTTAACCAACATTGATAGCCCTAGAATAGGTAAACCTTATTATTTTTGGCCTATATTTTGTTATTATTCATGCCAAGTGTGACACCCATTATAAAATGGTAAAAATAAGGGGTTAGGAAGGAGGTAATTGATTAGGAATTTAGTTTGGAAGTGGGAATAAGTCTTGGGTAGTTAAGATGAGGTTACTAGGTCTTGAGGTGACTCATTAGGTAAGAATTAGTCATAGGGTGAGGTGGCCAGGTAAGGTGGCAACAAGGGTTTCTTAATTAACTTAATTAAGTATTTTAAATTAATTAAATGTGTGAGCGGTAAAGTATGGGTTAGGAATATTAATTATTATTATTGAAATGGGCTTAAGGGGGGTTTTGACATAGGGAGTTACACATGTGTGTGTGATGTAATTTTTGGTGTCTAAACTATCCTAAAAGATGGTTCAACCCTTCTAGTCAAAGATACAACATAGGTAAATATCAAGACTCCATTAGACCTAAAATGGATAAAATTAGGAGCATCCCTCATTAAGGAATAATGTGACATATTTAAATCTTTGTTAAGGGAGTTTGTAGATATCTTTGCATGGGCCTATTCTGACATGCTAGGTTTAGACCCCACCTTAGTTATACACCACCTTGTGGTTAATCCTGATGCCAAACTGATAAAATAAAATTTATGTAAGATGTATCCATGCATTGATATATTGGTAAAGAAAGAGTTGGAAAAAATATTAGAATCAAGATATATCTGATCCATTGACTACTCATAATGGATCTCTAATGTGGTACCTATTAGTAAAAATCCTAAAGGGATTAGAATTTGTACTGATTTTTGAGACATCAATAAATATTTTCATAAATATGATTTTCCCTTACCTAATATCAACATGATCATCAAATCCATGTCCAGTTATGAAATTATTTCACTCATGGATGGTTTTTTAGGATACAACCAAATTAGAATAGCACTAAAAGACCAACATAAAATAATGTTCACCACTCTATGGGAAACATTTTTTTATCGGGTAATGCCATTGGCCTTAATAATTATGGAGATACATATCAAAGGGCCATGAATATCATATTCCATGATATGATGCATGATATTGTTGATTACTATGTCAATGACATATTAGGAAAATCAAAAACTAGGTTGACCATCTAGTAGTGCTGCGTAAGACATTTGAAATATTATAGGAGTATAAAGTCAGACTCAATCCAAAGAAATGTGTGTTCAGTGAAACTTCAAGCAAATTATTTGGCTTCATCATGTCTCTTAGAGGTATTAAAGTCAATCCAACTAAAGTCCATGATATAAACAAGATGTCACCACTAACCAATTTAAATCAAATCTATAGTTTGTAGGGTAAGATCCAATCAATCTAGTGCTTCATCTCTTAGTCAGAAAATAAGTGCCATCTATCTATGCACCTTTTGAAAAAAGGAGTTTCATTTCACTTAGATGATCAATGCGAGACAACTTTTCAACAACTCAAATACTATCTTGTTAATCTGCCTATTATATTACTTCCTATGCTAGGAAATCCATTCTTGTTATACCTATCATCTACCAACCATACTCTAGGGGCACTCTTGGCTCAACATGATGATAATGTAAAAGAGCATGCCATATAATACCTATGCCATACCTTGGTTACATATGAACATAACTATGAACCTATTGAAAAATCTTGTCTAGCCATGGTCTTCATAGCTCAGAAACTATGCCATTACATGTTGAATAATAGGACCATGGTCATTTTAAAAGTAGATCCACTCAAGTATCTACTATCTAAAATAGATTTTCAAGGTAGAATGTCTAAATGGATAATGTTTCTCAATGAGTTTGACATTGAGTATGTTAATCAGAAGGTAATCAAGGGACAAGTTCTTGTAGGTCAACTTACTGAATCACCTCTAACAAACACATAGCCACTCACATTTCCAATTTTTGATGAATCCATAATGACCATCATTGACACATCCCTTGAGGAGTACCCCTAGAAGCTATATTTTGATTGTTCATTTACTACACATGGATCAGGGGTAGGCCTATTGTTTATTACACCATAAGGGGATCTAATCCCTAAATCATTTAGAATCAATTTTATTTGTATAAACAACATGGTTAAATATGAATAAATTATTTTAGGACTTAGATAGATAGTGCATTGGAACATATCTCATCTCCAAATTTATGGTTATTCTCAATTAATCATCAATTAGGTCAAAAATCATTTTTAGACCAAAGATGACAAGCTAGTTCTATACAAAGCCATGGTCGACACTCTTAAGAAACAAATTACCAATATACAATTTGAGCACATACCAAGGGCTAGTAACAGAACTGTATTTTTTATATCTACTATTGGCTCTCTAATTTGACAAACTAATAGAGCTAGAGAGTATTTATTCGTCATCAAGAATTTGTTAGCATCAGCTCATGAACCTTCAACTGTTGCCATGATTTGTGATATTGTTGGTCCTAATTCTATATGGTACTCAGACCTTTAAAATTACCTTCATGATAAAGTTATACCACCTAACATATTTTAAAAACAAACCAAATATTTCATTCATCATTCCACTCATTATAATCTACTTGGATCCACCCTTTACCATCATAGTTTTGATGGAACTCTGCTTCATTGTTTAACTTCCATAGAGTCTATACTAGCATTAAGAGAAGTTCATGGAAGAGTATGTGGTGCTCATTATAGTGGGATAGACCTATCCAAAAATCTCTTATGTACTAGTTATTATTAACCCATAATAGATGTAGATGCTACTACATATGTAAAGAAGTGTGACAAATGTCAATGACATGTTAATCTAATTCATGCCACAATAAAAACTCTATAATTGATGTTGACACCATGGCCATTTTATACATGGGGACTTGACCTCATTGAGAATACTAACCCCATTTCATCTAATAGCCATAAACATATCCTTACCACCATTGTATATTTCACTAAGTGGGTTGAACCTATACCCCTCACGTGACTAGAAAGAAAATTTCCAAATTCATTTTCAACCATCTCATTTTCCACTACGATATCCCCTCTGACATTATATCTGATAATGGAATATCATTCAAGAACAAGGATGTAGACAAGATATTTATTGAATATAATATCACACAATATTTTTGTACAAAATATTACCCTCAAGGTAATGGCTAGGCCAAAGCATCAAACAAAACCATTGTCAATATTCTCAAAAAAATTATCAATGATGTTGATCATGTTTGGAACTTATATATATTCCTTGCCCTTTAGGCATACCTACCAATCATCATACCCCCATAGGAGCCAATCCATACTTGCTTGTTTATGGTCCTAAAGCCATCCTTCCCATTGAGCTTGAATTTCCTTCACTGCACATCTCTTTGAAGCATGTCCTAGATGATCATGACTATCGAGTAGCTTGACTACAAGAACTAAACCTACTTGATGAGAAATACATAACTACACTCAACAATATTCAAGCATATCAAAATTGACTTGAAGGCCACTATAATCAACATGTTAAGTATAGAACATTTGAACTTGGTGATCTTGTTCTTAAAGAAAACCAAAAGAATACCAAGGCTGAGAAGAAGCATAAAGGGAAATTCAAACCAAACTGGATAGGGCCTTTCATCATTACTATAGATTATGGATCAAGAGCATACATGCTTTCCACACTAGATAGAGATGAACTTCTAGAGCTGATGAATATTATTCATCTGAAGTTGTACTATGCTTGAAAACTAAAGTGTATTATCTATAAGGACCATTTTAGTTATGCCTTGTTATCACTATTCTTCTTTGCACAAATACCATCCTTATCTATCCTCTTCATTGTATCCACTTTTCACTTCTAACCTATCAGCCTAATGTGTTATAAATCCTATCCCATTTTACTTTGGTTTGTGCCATTCATTACATAGATTTAGCATGGAGGTATCTGATTAATTTCATTAGTTAGTTCAAAAAATTTGGACAAAGATTGTATTTTGGGATAGTGTGACAGAAGTTTAAATAGTTCCATCCTCCATTTGTTATGCCTTTCTTACCATTGATATTTATACTAATTATAATTGTCTTTGGGAAAATTATTACCATTGATCTATGCCATTGTGTCTTAGTTATAACTACCTATGGTCAAACTAGGGGCAACATTAAGCCTTGACATACCAACTTGGCACTTCTTATGCCACACTGTGCCTTTTTACTAACTATGCTTATTTTATTTGAATTGATTGCTACACTAGTTGAATTCCTCCACTATAGGGTGGAACTATAGTGACTTGAGGTCTTACTCTAAGATTATGTAGATAACACTCGATACTTGTTAAGGTCAGCTCGATCAACCTAAACCACACTCTCACCATTTTTTGAGTAACCTAAGCCATACTCTCATCATTTTGTGAGAAACCTAAGCCATGCTTTCACCATTTTGAGAGTAACCTAATCCATTCTCTCACCATTTTATGAACAACCTAACCCATTCTCTCACTATTATGTGATCAACCTAAGCCATGCTCTCATCATTTTATAAGCAACCTAAGTCACGCTCTCACCATTTTGTGACCTTGAACCATTTAGTGTCTCATCATTCTTGATTTAGTTGAGATACTTCAAAAAATTCCAAAAACATTTAAAAAATCATTAAAAAAGAACAAAAACATTGACCACTTCTTTACGTTAAGGATTTTGGGAACCCTTACTAAGTTACAAGAAAATCACTTAGTTTCCCCATCCTTTTTGGACTTTTATCTCATACAATTGCCATTTTTCAAGACCATTCCTATTATTTTATCACATCCATTCTATTTGTTTTCATCATTTAGTACATTCTTCCCATTCCTTAGGAGAACTACATTTGGCCTAAAGTTTTTTATTGGGTATTACATCCATAAAACTATGTAGGCAACATCTACTTGCCTAGTACATATGGAGACAACTCACCCACCCCCTTCCTTTTAATATATTCCCCTATTTTATTAATTTTTAAGTTGTTGCCTATTTTCTAGGGGCAATGTTCATATGGTTTCTATTGCATTCTTTGTTTGTTTGCTTGTTTCTACTTATTTTATTTATTTATCTACTTGTTTGTTTGCATTTAACACTATTTCCTTAATTCAGTTTTTATGTGTTGATTGGGTGATTCCTTAACCACACTTATACTTGAATCCATCCATATTTATATGTTTACATTGTCATCATGGTTTCTATCATTGGTGCATTGTTTTCTATTGAATATTGGATTATGGGAGTCAGTCCTCATGCATATTTTGGCCAAGTTTTCATGATGTTATATCATGATGCCTATCGACACATGCTACAATAAACCATAGTTTCAAGAAGTCTATTTAGAAATGGTGGCATATCTTTGGCACTGACATCCTGATTCACTCCCAATCATATCCTAAATAGAGTAGTTCACCATAAAATAATTTCAACCTTTATTATTTCAAATGAGTGTTTCCCTACTAGTAGGTTGTTCCAATTCATCATTACCCTCTATATTAAGTTATCATCATCATCGACCAATTTTATCATTTTTTCCATAATCAAGGTCTAATGATTATAACTACCTATGGGCAAATAATTGCACATCATCCCACCTATATTTCTCAAATGATTATAAATTATTTTGGGAAAATCATTGTGTTGTCACCATTTTACTTTTTTTGCTCATATAGGGGCATGTTGTTATCTTGTTTGTCTATCCTAAATAGGGTAGATTCATCTTCTCAGTGATTATAAATACCTTTGGGAAAATCATTGTGTTATCATACCATGTTACCACTATCAAGGTATAATGCTTATAACCACCTTTGGACAAACATTGTACACCATTCCACTTGCATTCTCAATGATTTTGACTACTTTTTCAATATCATTATGTTTTCATCCCATCATATTTCCTTTCTTTGGTCCCCTCATTTTGCTTCTTTCTTTTTGAGGGGCCATTTGTTGACTTACTTGTGCCAACCCTTCCCTCAAGGGGGCATTATACATCTAGTTTATCATCATTGTAGTTTTAGGCATACATGAACTTTTCACTCTTTGAGAATATGTCACTATGCCTATATCTTGTAATGCCATCCCAAATAGGGGCAAACTATAGACACCTAAAACTAGCCATCGATAACCTCCAACCAAGCTTTTGACCAATTTTCACCCAAAATGCATATTTGGCCTAAAAACACTAAAACATGATAAATAATATGAAACTGACATATTCAAGTGTTAATTTTGGATAGGGTATCCCTAAATGGGACAATGTAATTTATGAGCCAGCTAACTTTGATCAGATCATTTCAAGTCAATATGTTAATTTTGCACCTGGCTGCCCTAGATTATTCTTTCCCATCAAATATTTTGCATGAGACACATGCCTTGGTTATTTGTTTTTGGTAAAATCTTAAATGGGAATACGGTTCTAACACATCTGACATTGACTTCTAATTCTAATCTCATCAAATTTTAGAGCAATAACAAGGCATTTTGATCAATTTGAGTAATTTGTGCACAAAGTGCTTAATCATGCTTAAGAGATAATTAACCCAAATTAAATCCTAATTAATAATTCCATGGAAACTTTTTTAAAACTTATTTTAAAAAATGGATATTGAATATCTGCATCATTAGGTGACCTCATTTCTTGGGAAGATATCCCTTGGCCATAAATGCTAAAAATATCAGGATTTATGCCCTCCATGCCTCATTAATGCCTTCCATGATGCCCTCCATACCTATAAATTTCCCCTTATTCTAATTTCATGATGAGGATAATTGTAAACTTATTTACAAAAATTGAATTAATCCTCAACCACACATCTCAATCTTAGCATGGATAGTTTAGGTTGATTCTATACATTTTAAAAATCTATAAATAGAGAGGCCATGAACATCATTTCTAATCTATTTTGGTGAAAATTTATAATGTGAAAATATCTTTAAGAAGCTATTAAAATTAGTGTTACCATGCCAAATTGATTCCAACTCAAGCCAAGCCATAAGCCAAAGGTGCCAAAAAGAGATGGAGGTAGCCAAGCTTTCATTGCCAAAGACTTCATGAGCACAAAACCAAGCAAGCCACTACTAAAAAGGAATTTATAGAATCTAAGGAAGGTGAAATAATTATTGTGTTTTATTCCTTACTTTTTAGTTGTGTTTGTCATTTTTTTTTACCAAGCTCTCTCTAGTGTCTATGCCTAGAGATGTTATGCTAGTTAGTGTCTTTCTCTCATTTTATTTTCATTTTGAAACTAACATGATACTAACCATCCTCTCTTGAGTAAAATTCCTAGATCCACTTGTTATAGGTATGTCTGGGCTATTATGGGGATGATGAACCAATCTAACATTGGTTTCTCCTAGCTAGAGAACTAGATCACACTATCCTCTCTCATCCTCAACAAGCCTTGAATAATCCTATATCAAGAAGGTTTATATGCTTTTAAATCTTACCAAATGAGGTATTTTAATCATTCATATAACTTAAATCATACCTATGCACCCTTATTTAACTCTCACCATTTAGGTTTCAACTATAATCCTACCACTTCTAGCTCACTTGCTTGACCATACCCATTGATTCTCATGACTAATCTCTTTCTTTAGACAATTAAGGTAAGTTGATGAAAGATAGACAAAGGAATGAGAAACCCAGAGAACACCATATGAAATCTTCCCAATATATTAAAAACCCTTGTTCAACTTCATGACCTTTATAGGGTCTATCTTCAAATTACAACTATGCAACAATCCCCTTGGAATGCATGTCTTGTATTCTAAATTCACTATTTTGGCTCAATTAATGCCTAAAAATGATCTAAGGGAGTTAATATGAGTATTGAGGGATTGATTTGGGTTTTTTAGGGCTGATGGAGGCAATAAAACATATAAACTAATCTAAAACCTACTTGCAATCTTAACTATAATATGAAAACAAAGGAAGAACCTATTTCATTCCAAATACCCTATTCAACTAATTTAATTGATTAATTTGATGTTATATATGTATATTTACACCCTAATATCACCCAAATATGATTAATATTCCTCCATAGAGATTAGAGATAGAATTAAAAAGAGAAACCTAAGCCTTTAAGGATGAAAAGAGCATTTTGAGCTCCTTACACTCTTAATAATTGTTCATAGAGTTAAGGGGCTTAAAAAAGAAACCAATGCCACAAAGTGGAAGGGAATAAGGACCCCATACTATGCCTAATATCTCATCTCCCAACTCTCTCTCCTCTTTGTACCAAGTGAAAACTAATATGCCTTATAAGGCTGCCAAAGATATTGATAGGGAAAATGAGTAGGGTTTTGCTTTATTTAGACCCAATATTCACTAAAATGAATGGATTTGGACCTATGTAGGATGTATGAATCCATGAGAATATTTATAAGTGAATTTCACTCTAAATACCTATAACTATCCTTTTTGAAAACCTTTTTTTGCCATAAAATGATATAGTTTATTTGAAATATTGAATGCACTGAATCCAATAAGTGTTCTTAGATCTTTTACATGCCTGTAAAAATTTGTAATGATGTGCCAAAAACTTACCTATTTTTTTCACCTTCCATTTCTTAAAATATTCCTTCTTTTAATGTTACAAAATGAATTAAGAAAACATTTCAAAAGTTGTAATGTTAGAAAAGAGTATTTGACATATTTTGGGCACTTGTATGGACCAAAGGGGGCATGGAATGACTTTGACATGTGTTATATGACTCAATAAGACCCTATAAAACATTAAAACCATTGAATAACTTGAAACATGTCATGAAGTGATTAGATAGGCATGAGACCAAAATGAACAATTACCTTGATCTTGTCAAAATAACCTTAAACGTTGCTAAACTCTATTACAACAATTCATTTGAGACTTCATTTGGAAGGGAAATGTTTCACCTAGTCAATTTTTTAATTATTATCACATATAATAGCCAATTTTGTCTAACATATTTGGTGGCCTTATGGGATTACATGCCTACTATGCACTTTAGACTGATTGCCTAATCTAGCTATTAGGCTATGAAGTCACCTTAGCTCAACACAAGACCTGAATTGACCTTAAAACTTGACTGCAAACCTCTTAAAAAAATTGAAATGGATGAAAACCCTCACCAACACAATAATACAAAACTAACCACACCAAATCAAGACACACACAACAAAAAAAATAAGACAAAACACTATGTTAAGAATTACCTAGAGGAAAGATAAGATAAGAAATATTAAATATAACTAACCTATCAGAATTGATCCTCCTAGATCAAAAGGAAAAAAATTTAAATCACCTTCATGTGATGAACAAGATTGATATGTAACCTTTTGATCAAACTTTATCATTTCTTGAATATATATCTTCTTACTCCACCTTCTTTGTCTTGATCTCAAATGAATTTATAGTAGTAAACATAGCTCCAACAAATACAAATGCATCATGATCTTCAATTCTCACCTCATACTTTTGTTCATCTTTGACAATGTGAGATACCTCCAAAGTGAACATGGTTTGATTCATAAAGGCAACAACATTCTCATCTTCATATTCCATTAGATCCTCATATTCTAATTCATGTTCATCTTGAAGAGTGTCATATTGATCATACCTTGCCACACCATGGATTTGAAATTCTTGATGATGACTAGTAGGATTTTTTGGAGAGATAGGAAAATTTTACTTTACATCAACAAATTCCTCTTGTTTTTATTGAGGTGCTAGCCTACCAATATCTTGAAACTCATTGAACATGTCCAAGTATGACTTCCACATGTTTTCAATGCCTCTTTAAACTTGACCATAATATTTAATACATTCATCGTACATAGTGTTTTCTTTAAGAGCCTTCTCACGCATGTCTTCTTCATGTTCATTGGCTAAGACAACAATCTTAGTACTCTCCTCATGGGGTGTATGTTCACTATTCAAACTATATCAAAAATTTTATATCTTCCTAGAAGGAATCTTATTCTTAGTCACTTAAAAGCATGCCATGTTCAATTTCAACCTTGCCATTATTTTGAGGGATAATAGTCCATTCAAATGCTTCAAACTCTTGACCAGACTCATGATGTGACTAGAAGTTAACTTCTTCAATTTATATCATTTTCCCATGTTATTTAACAAGGATAATAACCAATGTATCTTCAAGAATTCTTATTTCATGTTTACCTAAAACCTACTCAACTGTTACATAGTCACCTTTATCTTTGTCAAAACCCAATCAATGATAACTAGATTGGTCTTATTCTTCTTCCATGAATAATGGAATCTCATCTTCCTATTTAAGGTTGAATTCATCATGTCTAAGTTATGTCAAACCTAATTTTTATTCTTCTAGGAGGTTGCCAACTTCCACAACTTTATATTGGAGTTCACCTTAATGCTCTAGATGGATCTCATGCTTGTCAAGTAAGTTTGTTTATTCCATGACACTATGGTATAGCTATTGCCTTTCTTGATAAATATCTTCTTCTTCATTCATTCCAATGGAATCACTTTTATAAAAATATGTTTTCATGTCAGCTTGCACTCCTCCATTAAGACCAAATTTCTCATCACCCTATAAGACTAATTTATTTCCTTCTTAACAAAGAGGACTACTGAGAAATATTTCCTCATAATATACACTATAAACACTCTCCTCATATCCTTCTTGAGATTCATTTATAGTTAATTGATTTCCATTTTCAAGGTCTAACACCTCATTACCTAGCTTTGACAATCTCTCCTTGACATCTAAATGTCCATATTATTCCCTATATGTAGCTGAATCTCCTTCAAAAAATGAGAGGGTGAGAAGGAAAGAGGATGCATTATATTGCTTGAAACCTAATAGAGTGTCCTTCTAATGTAGGACTTTGGGAGTAATAGGTTGATCATGATGTTTTTGACAGAAAGGAGAAGGAAATTGAGTTAAGGTTGTTTTATTCTTATCTATCTTCTCTTCAATTACTCTATCAAACTTGGAGGTGTCTTATTATTCATGGATGGATAAAATTTGAAGGGTAGGTGAAGAGCTTAAAGGAATTGAGAGATATTTTAAATTTGATTCCATACACTTATCCTTTTCTTGACTTTAAAAAGGCATGGGATAAGGTTATTTTTCAATATTAGGGATGACATAATCAAGGTTCTTGGCATAATAAGGTCTCCAAGATGGAATGGTATTAGGAACTTGAGGAAGAGTGAGTGAAGATTGCATTGTCATATACCTTTCTTGATGACATATTGTAACTTGGGATGTGTTTAGAGTAAAAAGGCTGATGTGGAGTAGGATGAGGCACACAATAATAAATGTGTTGCATTTGTTGACTCTCCTCAAGAACTAATATATTATCAATACATTTAATTATTCCTATTACTTATAGCACTTAATTAACTGGTAGATGTTGGTTTTCTCTCTTAACATCTACCCACTTATTCTTGATCATCTATAATAAACTTATTTATTTATGAATGATCTCACTTTGATTGAAAGGGATAGGGACACTTATGCTAAGATATTTTCTCTATCAATCTCCCTCATTTTAATTTCATATTCTAATAGAATTTATTTAAGAGATTGAGTATGATTATCATAGATTTGACAAGGCTAACTAGAGGGATAAGTAGGCTACTAAAGAGGTTGAGTGTGATTGGGAGATGGAATATAAGGTTTTTGATATCCTTGGTGAGGTTTTCCATGTTACTTCTTGAGAGTCACTTTGGGTGAATCCATAAATTCCATCAACCTAATATGGAGAATGTGAAGGCATAGAATATGCATCTTGACCAAAAGAATGATTATGATACATACCAATTTTATAATTTTAGACACCTATGCTAATTACTATCTAACATTCACTTGGAGTCAAATTTGATTCTTTTGTTCATGCCTCCAAACATTGATGTGTTGAAGAGCAACATCAATAACTATTCAATGGGATGTAATAATTATCCCACTAGGCATGCCATAACTGTTATCATCCAAATTTTCACCTTTGAGTATGTTTTTCAAGTATATTTGATTAAGTGATATCATAGTTATACCTCTATGTTATGGGTTTCCTAATCAATGAGGTGAATCTCTAGATATGGTTAGCTCCATTGATGATGTCACCCCTAAAACAATGACTAGACCTATTTACTACAAGGGATAAAGATGAGAGAAATATAAATAACTAATCTATGGAGGTGATGCACCAAAATAACACCCTCCTCTTGACCATCATGCACTAATAACATGAATTAGGTATGAATTTGATCACACTACTCAACAAGGACCTTTAACTATGAGTCTTTCAACATGGAGGTCATAGACAATGTATTAAATGAGAGGGCTAATCAACAGGTCTAATAAAGACAATAATGACTAAAATACACTTCCAAACTATTCAAAGCTACCTCAAATCACCATGTGACCTATAAGAAGACAATCCATTTTTAAAGAGGTAGGAGAGGACAAATGAGAGAGAGTGAAAGCACTACTAATATAATTCATCAATAATCAAACAAGTACACTAATTTAAAGCATATGATAAGGTAAGAATCATATTTATTAAACATTCCAAGGAATATAACAAGTGTTTAATTAGGTAGGGCTTCACCATACTTAGCTAAAGGATCCATAACAAGCCATTCAAGGTAATATATATAGGAGAATTGAAGGAGAGAGAAGAGAGGCATAGGGTTAATTCCAATGACAAGTATCACTATATCCAAGTTAGTTATAATTAAATAAAAGAGTATAAGAGTATATTTTTCCATCTCTTTGGCATGTTTTTATTTCTTGAATATGAGATTTTATAGGAATGTCATAGAAGAGTCTCTTTAGCTTCTTAGATAACTCATCAACCCATTTGAAACTTCTCCCATGATTAAAGTTGAGAAATGAAAAGTTGAATTTTCTTTTATAACTCAACTTGAATTACATGCTTCCCTCTTTAACACTTGGTTATGATATTTTGCCTTAAATTGAAACCTTTCTTCACACCTAGCCATGGTATAGATTCTTCATTAACTATATAGGCTTGATAGTCCATTAGGTCTATTTTATTTGGTATTATCCATTGTAATGGAAATAATACCTCCATGATAAATTTTTACAAAGTTGATAGGCATATATTATATCCTAAAAACCATTTTATGGTGTCACCCATATCTTTCAAGTGATATAACCTTATTGCTCTATGTCTCCTAGGTGACCATTTCACCTTTTCATAAGCTTTTATGCACTACCCTTGGAGTTTGGACCTATATGAGTAATTTAAAAATAAAGAGTGTAATTTTGGATTTTATAAGGTATATGACCTCCCATAAAAACCTCCAAAATTATTTTCATTTTCTCATATACTCAAAAACCTTGTTTTAAGCTTAAAACCTTACAAAAGTATAGTAATAAATGCATATGTATAGGCGAAGGTATAGTAAAATTTCATGGTAAGGACCATATTAGAGTCAGTAATGTTTATAAAGTTTTTTTATTCTAATTAAATGCATCTGGAGCCATAGATTTCACTCCTTTCCCATCAAGCTCTTATTACAGTTTAAGTAGGGTTTAAGAATGATTATACTCTTAAATATGATTTATAAATATAAGTGCCCTAATCCATAAAAAATTTCCAATAAGTTTAAGTGTGTTAGGGTCCTAAAATATCTCTAGGATGTTTTGGCCCCATAAATATTCTTTGTTTAGTTCTTATCAAGAGAAGATATCCATTTTTAATTGTTAGGTTTGTTTGAGAGCTCAAGAAGGATAACTTTACATAACAAGGTGTATGATTGCTTGATTTTGGTTTAAAATTATTCATTGGGGTCTATTAAAACTTTTATGACTTAATACAATGTTTTTTTTTTCTTGATTATATCCATAAAACCCATTGTCACCTTTACAAGTTTATGACTAGGGTTTAAGGACATTTTTTTGTTAATGACCCTAGTAATATTGTTGTGTTACTTTATACATATTTAAAGGTTTAAAAACCTTCATAATATGATTTATAGTATCCTTATGACCTTATTAAATTTATCATTCTTCAATTTCATCCTAAAAAAATAATTTTTCTTTACTTTAGTAGTATACAAGCCTGTATATGTAGATTTAGGCCTTCTAGGCCTAATTAGGCTTCTCAGCTCCTATAATTATCTTTATCCATATTTAAAATACCTATGGATATAACATTAACATATTTAAATGATTTTTATGCATCATTTACACTCTTACTACTTCATAGTTTCAATACAAAATCACATCTCTCTTACATTCTTCTAAATAGGCATGTAGGTGGCTATAGGTTATTTGACTGTAGTTTAAAGATAATACTTATTCAATAGGATTAAATTAACATTTTAGTTGTATAAAAAAAATTTGAGGATAAATTGTGTTCTTAAAATTATCTAAAAACACTTTAAGACCTTTTTTGGATTTCATAAGTATGTTGCTTCTCTTGCCTATCCATATCCAACATGTAGGGGATAGTTTGAATTCATTGTAGGGTGGAATTTGCAAATGGGGTGTCTTGAGTTGGTATTAATTCCATAGTTTCCTAATGAATGTTTCTAAAATTTTCACATCTTCTTTTACCTATGTGACTTTATAGGATCTCCACCTAATAACAACTTTAGTCTCTTTCACTTGGGCCTATGGCAGGCTTGTATGTAGTAATTTAGCTTCTTGAATGCATCATTTACATGTTATTATGACTTTTAGTACCAATTTTATAAATATTTATACTATAAGTAATTTCATTTTCTACTCTATTACCTATTCATAATTCCTTCATCCATGCCAATGGGCTTGATCAATCCATTTGTTCATTGACTTGATATATAGTCCACTTCCAACATCCATTCTCCTCATGACTAATTACCCATGACCATCATCACTTTCTCATTTAAACAAACATTACATGGATATATGATTTTTATTTTATTTTATAGGTAATTTTGGGCTATTATGGGGATGATTAACCAATTTTACATTGGTTTCTCCCATCCAGAGAATAAGATCACTTTACCCTATTTAGTATTTAATAAGCCTTAAATACTCCTATATCAAGGAGGTTTACATGATTTCAAATATTATAAAATGATGTATTTTAATCATTTATATAAATTAACTCAAATGTATTCACCCTTTTTAGACTCTCACCACTTATGTTTGAAGTATAATCGTGCCACTTCCAACTCACCTTCTTGACCAAACCTTTTGATTCTCATGACTAGTCTCTTTATTTAGATAATGGAGGTAAGTTAATGGAATATAGACAAAGTATTGATAAACATGTATAAAACCATATTAAATCTTCCTAATATATTTAAAAATCTTTTTCAACTTTATACCTTGAAAAGGTCTATCTTCAACTTACAACTATGCAAGAATCCACTTGGAATACATGGTTTGGACTCTAACTTCACTATTTTAGCTCACTTAATGATTATATATGATCTAAGTGGTTTAATATTAGTATTTATGGATTTATTTGTGTTGTTTTAATACCAATGGAGGTAATAAAACATCTAAACCAATCCAAAACCTACTTGTAGTCTTAATTGTAATGTGAAAACAATGAAAGAAGAACATATTTATTTATAAATACCCTTTGTTCAACTGATTTACTTGATGAATTTGATTTTATATAGGTATATTTTCACCTTGATATCACCTAAATATTATTAATAATCCTCCATTTATCTCAAAAATAGTATTACAAAGAAAAACCTAAGCCTACAATGATGAAAAGGGCATTTTGATCTCCTTACACTCTTAATGATTGTTCATAGAGTTAAGGACCACATACATGACCAAGATGTCAGATTCAAACTCTCTAGAGTTAAGGATATTGACTAAGAAAACAATGACATAATGTGTAAGGTCATAAGGAACACATACATGACCAAGATGTCAGATCCCAACTCTCTAGAGTTAAGGAGCTTGACTAGGAAACCAATGACATAATGTGTAAGGTCATAAGGAACACATACATGACCAAGATGTCAGATCCCAAATCTCTCTCTCTCTCTCTCTCTCTCTCTCTCTCTCTCTCTCTCCTCTCTCTCTCTCTCTCTCTCTCTCTCTCTCTCTCTCTCTCTCTCTCTCTCTCTCTCTCTCTCTCTCTCTCTCTCTCTCTTTCTCTCTCCTCTTTTTACCAAATGAAAATTGATGTGCCTTTTAAGGATGCTAAAGATATATATAGGGAAAAGGAGTATGTTTTTTATCTATTTGGATTTTAAAATCACTCAAATTCATAGATTTAGATATTTAGAGTATGGATGAATCCATGGGAGTGTTTGTAATTAAATTTCACTTTGAAAACCTATAACCAACCTTTGACAAAACCTTATTTATCCATTAGAACTATCATATTCTACTTGAAATATTTATTAAAATGATGCAACAAGTGTTCATATATATTCCACATTCCTATACATATTTTTAATGGAATGCCAATAACTTTCCTCTACTATGCACCTGCCATTTATTACAATATTCCTTCATGGAACATTACAAAATGAATCGAAAAAACATTTCAAAAGGTTATAATGTTAGAAAAGAGTGTTTTACATATTTTGGGAACTTGTATGGACCAAAATGGTTATGAAATGACTTTTATATGTGTTATATGACTCAAAAATTCCCTCTAAACCCTTATCACCATTGAACAACTTGAAATAGTCATGAAATGACTAGATAAGCACAAGACCAAAATGAACAATTACCTTAATCTTGTCAAAACAACCTTAAACCTTTATAAAATATATTGTAATAGTTCATTTGAGATTTCATTTGGAATGGAAATTTTTCATCTTATTAAGTTTTGAATTATTCTCACCTATGGTAACCAATTTTAACTAATAGTGTGTTTGATAAAATATGCATACAAATGTGTGCCTTATCAAAAGATTATTCCTAGATAGCTTATTATTACTCCTTTTTTATACCAATTGAATAAAATAAATAATAACATATATGAGAATGATTCTCCAAGACCTTATAATATCATTGGTTATCTTTATTATCATACTTTATACTTAGACACTTTTCCATCTATTGACATATAGTATAATTACTCACCTAGAAATCTTGAATTAGATATCAAATTTACAACATTATAATATATATATATATATATATATGTATACGATCATGGATTCATATTTGGATCCAAGGGCATTGCAGATTCATCTTACTATAATCTTATTACATTTATTTTAATTTTCTTCTTATGAGTTTTCCTTTTCTTAACAAATTATTTTATTTTGTACATTTCATTTTCCACTTGGATTGGTTGCTACTTTGTTGGATTTTTTAATTTATTTTCCTAGGTGTTTTTTTTCTTGACTTTTAATTCACATACTTTTATTTTGCATAAGTATGCTTGATTTTAATATTTTATCTTCACTTTATTATTTTAGTTTCAACATGTCCCTATATCCCTTATTCACCATGATACACATAATTTGAATGTTTATGTACTTTATTACATATATATGATCCATATCATGTGTATATAAGATAATATTATCAATATACTAATCTAATTTCTATTTATAGACTAAAATATAAATAAACAAATAAAACTAGAGTCTATATACATGCAAAGATAAGAACATAACCTAGGATTAGATGTAGATATATTAGAAAATAATACACACTAAATATAAAGGGTATAGCGTTATAATTACTATACCTAATATATGGGATATGGGATCCAAGTAGGTCCTACGATAAAATTAATGATGTAGATTCATGGTTTTAAATAGGGTATAAATAATACAATAAGAAAATTAAATGTAACTGACAAACAAGGGTAACCTATATTCAAGATGGTAATCTAGAGTAAATAAGATATAAATTATACAAAATATGGTTGCAATTTAATTTGAGAAAATGTGGCTTAGATATGTCTAATAATATGGTTTAAATGGCAAGCCTAAACATCCTATAATACACCATATTATCAGGCATAAGTATAATCTGTGCAAGGATAAAAACATACATGATACTATAGTAATAATTATATCATATATATTTAATAAGTAAATAAAGTGAAAGATAATAGGGATAGAGATATTTATCTTGGATTTAATTATCAGTACATCAATCTCTCCCTTGTTTCTAGTGGCACTTTATAAGAGATGTTGTAGGTGAATACCTCAAATATCAAGGAGAAAACCCAGATGTACTTAGTTTGGGACTCTAAATAATATCCTCATATTGAGATTCAATAACCTTTAGAAAGAATTGATATCCATAAGAATAAAAAATATATCCTCTAACTCTTTAATTTACCACTTAAGGGGAAAAATTGAGTGAATGAAGAGCATATGTGTGTTGTGTGTTGGAAATGATATTTATGACCCTTATATATACAAATATAAACCTATAACTCAATTATAACTTCAAGTCTATGGTATTAATCTATATCGATACCATAAAATGGTGTTAATGGATATAGTACTATATCTTTAGTCATGGTACAATAAATAAGACATAAGTAGCTACAAAACTATATTGGTAGCATTGATAAACTGTAATGATAAATATGTAGGAAATAACTATGTTTAAAAAATTGATTTAGTAGAAAACACAGGTGTGTACATAACTAAAAAAAGTAGATGGAAAAGTAATAAGGATAAAAAATTAAATATATTTCTAGATAATAGTTTGAAAAAATATAAAAATAGTATGTAAACATCTCTCACAAAGAACCACAAGCCAATGCCACCCCTTTCTTGGTGAACTCTTTAGGATGCACAATTTGGGATATTAATGCATTGAATAGTCATGCAAGATATATCATTAATAAAAGATAAATATGAAAAATACCAAATCTCATTTTGAGTTGTAAATATGCTAAAATCTAAATCATTTTGTCATTTCTTACTTTGATTACATATATATATTTGGATGACCATTTATAACAAAATAAGAGATGATGTATATAAGATGAAAATTCATCCATGGAGGGCATGATCCATCGAGGTAGGTGATATAATTAATGTTAAGTTGGTTATATAGAGTATATATGGAATCTATGTCAAAGTAAATCCGTGTAGTGTAATTTTTCCCAATAAGCTTCAAAATGTAGAGAAAATTTTGATGGGAAAGAGGTAGGAAAAATAAAGTCAAAACTTATGAATTATGTTTTAATTAGGGCCCAAGGAATAATTTCTAAAACTAAATAAATCTTTCATCCATGATGATATAATTATGCAATGGGAAACCTAACTGATACCCTATGAAAAGGTTGATATAATTAGGTAGTAAAAGATTGGAGTATTGGCTGATAGCATAATAAGTGGATAATATAGTTTAAAAATGCTCATAATATGGTCAATACATTAGAGATTTTGATGATGTAGTTAGGACTAAAAATAAGAGAAATGTTGTGTGGATATGGTTAATATAGTTGGAAAGCATATAAAATAGATGATATAGTATATATCTAGTTGGTGTAGTAGGAAATGAAATGTATGTCCAATATAATATAAAAACTGGTTGACACAATAAGATAAGAACTATATGGTTAATATAATGAAAACTAAAATATATAATACAATATTTTAGAATTTAGATGCTTGATGTAGTAATAAATAAGGACATTTTTATTTCTTTTCTTGCTATTGGCTATATTTTTGATTGAAAAAAATTGGTCATAATTGTTTATTCTTTTACATAGGTGACCTTAACTATGGAATATAGTGGAAATTAGTTGTTTTATATAATTATTGTCTAAGCTATCAGATGAGGATAAATCTTGATTGATTAGCTTAGGATTTTGAGGCATTATGTATATGTATTGTGATCATTTTAGTGTTGAGATGGTACCTATGTTCTTCGGGTGATAGGAGAGGATTACTAAGACATTTAGGTGGGAGGTGGATAGGAAGACTATGGAAGTCACCATAAAATTATAGGATGTCCGTACCATATTGGGTTTACCAATAGAGGGTACCCCCATGATATGTAAAATGCATAAGATTATTATGGATCATTAGGAGCTATCATGGTGGATGATAGATTTTGATTAGTATGATCAATGTAAACTAATCGTTAGACTCTTTTCCTTATATGTATTAAGTATTCTAGATATCTATAAGGCCATGTTTAGCTTAATGACTATGTGTGTGCTAAGTCACACGTTAAATGGTGAGGTGCCTTTGTAAATATAACATTTTACTATCTACATTAGATTATGACACTATGCATGGTATCTAAACATGACATTTATGTAATTATTGTATAATTTTTTTGGAATTTTTAGGGGTCAATAGACAATATGTCATATTAGTATTTGTACATGTTGGATATGAGTGTTTCTTGATGTAATAAATAATAGGACTAACACACTAAATATAGAGATGATTTCCTTGGGTAAGGAGATAATCATATGATCACAAGGTGATTTCGATACCTACATAAATAATCTTAGTGACTGTGAGGAGGGAGTAGATAGTATGGACACCTTACTAGGTGTAAATAATCAAATCTAGTTTTACATGATAAACTAGTCTTATAGACATGAAAAATATCACTAATGGTTCATCCCTTCATTTTAGGACCTTCTCATTACCTAAAGGTTCACATTAACCATATAATTGTGCCTTATTACTTATATTATAGTTTGACCTTGATATTTTGATTACCTATAGCCCACAGTCTCCATATAACATGATTAATATCCTCCTCTAGCAGTTATAGATATTCAACAACTTTATATCCTCCTATACAATACCATCTAGACTAGGACACTAGTGTCAACACTAGTTTCTTAGGTTTGACACTAGTGTTTGAGCCTTATAAATGGTCAAATTTTCATATCTTTTGACATGTGTGGGTTAACCTATTTGTCTAAAATAATCCTCATGTGAGATAATTTCAAAAGGTGTAACATAAATATAATTAAAATTCCATTCATTATCATCAATAAAAAATATAGAACACATCTATCTTATACCAATAAAAAACACCTCTAAACCTCAAAAAAATTCCCTATTCTAGGAGCAATCTTGTTGCATGTCTGAGACATTCATAGAGAAGCACATGCGTAGTATTTTTCAAGTAAAAATATATATCACTATTTAACTCACATATAACATATTTCACAATTGATTTTTCAAGTTACAGGCTATACCACTACATGTACTCACATATAGCATATTGCATAATTGTTAACACATAAGCCCACATAAGGGTAAAACTACTTTTGTTTGAGGCCCTATTTAGATTATATGACTATATAGGAAACACTCATTTATAGATGTGTATTTTATGTTAACTCTAATTAAAATGAGCCCACTAACCTTAATTTTTATAGGTGGCATACCCTAATTGGAGGACCAATGGTTTTGGGGTGCATATTGATATCCATAATTTATGTGCAAGATTCGAATAGAGAATATGCAACGTGAAAGTTAACCCTAATAGGTTTAGGTGTTAATTAAAAAAAAGGACCTATATTTAATATAGGATAAAAGAATAAAAGTTGTGATAGAAGCATAAAATCTACTTCTATATTCTAATAGTAGTGTTCAGGTAACCAAAGAACTATTTTTTAGAATCTAACAAATTAGGGAAGAACATCAAACAGTATTATCCTTGACATGCACTTCTCATATCTTCCTACACATAAATCAATAATATAAGTATTTTTTATTCTTCATGTTGCAACTTTCATAATATTTTTTGGCATTGCACTTTCTATTTTTAGCATTCTTTTATAATTTAACATTGTATCAAAATATTATTAATTTGAGTCCTAATTTTAGAATAGCTTATCCATTTATTGATTAATCTATTATCCCCCTAATGCTAACTATTTAAAAAAAGAGTTAAATATTTTGTGAACCCAACCTTAGAGTCTTCTTATGCAACCATACTTTGCCTTAGGGTTTTTTGGTTTCTAATTTCTAAATCATTAAAAATATTAAAATTATATTTTCTCTAAAGGAATATATCATGTTTAATATGGATACATCTATTACTTATTGTATTGTATAACACAACATGATAGTCATTACTTGTTATCTTCCACAAAGTGTTAAATCAATTAATGATATAGTCAAATGGAGTCAACAAATTAGTAGAAATAAAGAGTGTAATTTAACAAAAGATACAAATATAATCTCTCTTTACAATTCTTATTATACTATTAAACCCTCATCCAACTTTAATAAGTGCCAACATGTATGATCAAAACATTTTATCCCACTTAGATTGTAATTAAGTGAATTTATCATCCCACTCCCATTATTCACCCATGGCTTATCTTGGATGTTTTTATCCACAATGTTACTACACAAAAAGGAAAGGGTTCCAAACCTATTCATCCACATATTAATATATAATTGGTTCCTCCTAAGTCTAATCTAATCATAAAATCTAAATGATATGATATTTTAAAATAATTAAGAAATACACATGTTAAGATATCAATCCTTGAGATTTTGAAATAATCAACTATATATAAGGATATCTTAAATCAGGCCTTGCATGGAACCCAAATTCCAAGTGACATAGATACATATTATTCTTTAGATATTATGCAAGATTTGAAAACTATTGTAAATCTCATCACTTTCAACTGAAAATATTTACCCTCAAAAGATGTCATTAATCAATATCTACCTTTATTTATGCAATTCAGTATTCATAATAAATGAATCAAAAGAGATATAATTGATAATGGATTAGGTATAAACATTCATAGCATAGCATTTTAAAAATAGTGAGCATCAACAATGATCTTTAAAAATAAAATATCTATATCAAAGGATTTGATAACTCATGCATCCCACCAATTGGCCAAATCACATCAGGTATGACATTGGGACCAAAAATATTATATAATACATTATATGTAATGTCTCAGTTATTACATTATAATTTAATCTTGGGTGGAACTTGGATTCATATTATGGAATATGGGTTATCTACATTACATTGATGTGTTAAATTCATACATGATGGTATATTATGGACCTATATATGATGACACCTTAAATTGTTAAAAATGTTACCCTCCAACATGGAAGGATTTCCTAAAATGGTACCACCATTCAATAATTTATCAACTTATGAGATGGTTGAATAAAGAAAAATAATTTTTTTATCTCAAGATGTTTATAAGACACTAACCTATGAGCTACACATGGATACACATAAGGAATATAAAAATGAATAAAAGTTAAAATAAATATATTAAAATACATCATAAAAGGAACCAATTATAAGTACACAAAAATAAAATCAAACATGTTAGATTCTTTTATTGGTAAATTTTGAATATCAAGACTACAAGGTTTCAAATTATTATTATAGTGATGATGATATTCCTCATGATACGATAGATGAATAGTTTTGAAAAATCCATTTTCATCTTATTTATCATCTCTCACATAATATATTCATGCCTAAAACACCTAGTACATATAAGATAAATTCATCACAAGAGGATACCAAATCAAAATATAAATAAAGGCAATGCAAAGATAACAAATGAGCATGTGAACACTTGATATAAAATCCATCACTCTTGGATAAAATATTTGATAAACCTTAAAATGGAAAAATGCCTATACATCAAGTGAATAATGTTTATTCTTCATATAAGTCACCATACCATATTTTATATATTATGGTGCAACAACATGTTATGCATGTAATACTTTATATGTTTACTCAAACATATAATGATATCTCTACCACCTACTAGACATAGGTCAAGAAGTAGGCTGGTACATGTAGAATAATAACTATATTTTGATTATCATTAGATAATAGGCCATAATACAGATAATTATGAGTCACTAAAAAATTACATTTAGAATTACAAAAATGAAGCACATATACAGATTATGTAATAACACCAAAAACAACCTTCATCTCCAAAAATTACAAAGTCAAAAGTATAGTGGGACATACTTGAGAACTCCCCCAAAAATAAGATATAACTATTATTAAAAATATTGATGGTAATTATTATAAACATCTCAAGATTGATGTAAATAATTGGGACATAGTTTTTAACATTAAAAATATACGACATATGATACATGATTACATGAGTTACAACACTATCCACTCTTTCTAGAATCTACCAGGTGCATTATATTACCCATCACATGTGTACCAAAATTATTTGATTCTACCATATGGGTGATGAATCAAACATTGCTGCCATATGGGTGATGAATAAAACATTGCATTTAACCTTTCATTTTTTGGCAACACTAGTTAATCGATATCAAAGCAATAGTGGACACTACTGATATGTGATTAATTTTAAAATTTAAAGACAAATAGATTCATATTTTAGATGATGGATATGATGATATACCAATATCAATAGCCTATAACATAAAATTACTAGAATATATTGAAAAAGTGATAATGATTTAGCATAAACAATTTTAGAAATCAAAACCATCATTCAAACCTTTACTTATTGAATGTGAGGACCTAATGGATTAATTAATTTCATCTCAAAATATAAAAAATCAAATATCCAAAATTCAAAATATAAAAAATTCAAAAATTCAAAAAAAATCAACAAAATACAAAAACATTCAAATAAATCCAAAACATAAAAATACTTAGCATTTACATGTTTACTAGATTTTTTAGATGTTATTTACTTTATCTTAGTAGATATAATATCATTTTATTTTGATACAAATATATATTTAAATGGTAATTAAGTTTGATATTGTAGATAATAATATTTGATCTATATAGTACCTCAATCTTGTACACCTAAAAAATACATATCATGGTTGTACATTTTAGATCTAGACTTGCCCATTGTCGAAAGGTTTGCATTCACTATCTCTTCCTAAATTTATTATCTCTTAGTTTTAACATTGTTTTAGATTAGAGGTAAAAGCAGGTTTTGAAGGGGCCCCGAAACCCTTTAACAGAGAGCAAAAAAAGAACAACAAAGCCCATAGGCAATGCCTAAAAAACACTATAGAGAAGTAGCAAAATCAGGTTTTGAATGGTCCTGAAACCATAAGAGATACATCCAGTCAAAACCCAGAAACAGAAGTCTGGAGATACAACAAACAAAAACTAACAAAAGAAGAACAAAGATTTGTACCAGTTTCTTTACCGACAAGAAGGACCAGATTATTCATCCAGTTCCAGTATCAAGTTCATGGCTTCTTTTTCTTTCAAAGCAATTTCTTGGGTGGTAACCTCCAGCAAAGCTCCTTTTTGTGTATCTTTCTTTCTAGAACTTTGCCTTGTCCTTTTGCTGGGACCCTCTAATGCTTTGGTCTCCTCATTGGCTCGTTTACCTATATTGATAGCTGCTGCACAAATGTTGGACGTTACTTCCTCCATTTTCTTTCTGTTATCCTTTATTAACTCCCAGAGATTGTTTTCGTAAGCTTTGAGCTTCACAGGGATCTTGCTTAACTGATTTTCCATGTTGTTTACTTTGTTCCAAGCAGCTTTCAGAGAATCTTCCAAAGTTTCCACTTTTTTCTTGAGATCAATGATCTCCCTACATAGCCAGGAATCTAATTGGGAAGAAGACTCAGCTTTACTATTAACCCAAGTCATAGGGGTGTATATTTCATCATTCTAATTATTTCCTCTCCAATCCTCAGACTTTTTATTTGGGCTATTCCTATCTTCTTCAAAGAAGTCATCTTTGCTCTTTTGTTCCCGCTCATTGATTCCATCTTCAATTTCCATTTCCATGTTTTGAATATCTTCTTGGACAGATATTTCCTTTTCTTTCTTAGAAGTTGGGTCCTCACCAGGATCTTCCTGGATAGTGTCTTCCTCCGCCACTTTTTGGTTTTCCTCCATCTCTTCTGTTCTAGTAACAGAATCCTCCTTAGTATTGACTTTATCCTTTTCAATTTCCTCCGATCCTTCTTCATCATTACTAGAGTTGGTTTCCCAACTCTCTGTTCCATCTTCTTCCTCCGATTTTTCCTCCTCGGGTTCTTCAAATCTCTCCCGACCCCTTTCTTCTTCTGCATTCTATTTATTAGGACTAGGGGTCTTAATTTTTCCTCTTCTGCTTACATTTTCTTTCTTTTTATTCCCTGGCAATTTATTTTTCCCCTATTTGGGATACTTAACCAGTGCCCTATTCTTGTAATAGCCTTCAATAAGCAGAATTAGGCCTTCGTGAAGAATAGGGCGCAAATCCTTTTTCCTATGAGCATAAAGGCTTTGAATCAGGGAGTAGCAAAGATAGAAAGGAAAAGAGAAGCTAACCTTATGCCTGAAGTGGTTGAGGAAGACAAAATGGAACTTATGCACTCGTTTGCTTCTACCGTCTAGGATGAAGTACTCCCTTATACAGCTTAGGACGTCCCTCCATATCCCTTTAATCTGATCTAGCTAATAAAAATCCCCATTTTTGACCAACTTCTGCTCCTCCTCATCCATTTTGGGGAACTTGCAAAATGCCTCGTTCAAAATGCTGGTCTGCTTTAAAAATTTGATTCCTTCCATTGACAACCCTGTAACCTCAGCAAGAAAATCCTCAGTTAAATTTACAGTTATACCATGCAGGGTGACCCTGTCGTCAGACCAATTTTTGAAGAAGGCCGTCATGATATGCGGTTTAGAGCCATGGAGTATTTCCATGTAGCTAGTTACATTTCCTTTCTGCATAATTTTCTTGACTTGGGGTTTCTCTCTCCATTCTGCACAGCTCTTGGGCTCCTGCTTACGGGGTTCTCCCTTCCTTTCACGTGCCATACTCATTTTCTTTGAAACCCGATTACTGTGGATATTACCCTGGATCCTCCTGCTGTCAAGTTGATTGGGACGTCGAATTTGTTTATGGCTTTTCAGGATCCGCTTCTCCCTATTGAGGGCCTTGCTTTTTAATAATTGGGTTCCTTTCCCCGTGCTAAAGTTTTAACATTGTTATTTTGATGATAAAAAATTTTATACTATGAAAAAATATCTAAACCAAATTATTATCCTTCACTATTAGTTTTGGACTTGTACCTATTTTTTATCTCCTAGATACTTATGTCCTAGACAGACCCCTGTGTTAACACAAGTGTCTACTTTTCCTACAAATTTTCTAGTTCCAAAAAATCATAATTTTTTAAAAAAGAAATGCATCCTAAATTTTGTCCTAATTTATTTAATGTGATATATTTATAAAAGGTATTGGTATATATAAAATATCTACCCTCATTCATTCCTCACCTAGAAAACACCTAGAAATCACATACAACTCACAAAGAAATATACCAAGAAGTACTCAATCAAGCATTCAAGTGAAAAAACATTCCCTATTCATCCCTATTTCCATATCATTCATATAATCAGTATTTTTATAGGTTTTAAGCATTCAAATAGTATCTCATGGTCCATATTTTCTAAGTTATAAGTTATGTCATTGCATGTCTTTGTTTATCACACATTGCATCCTTGTGCACACACAAGCCAACATGGAGGGGAGAAATACATAAGTTTAAATACCTCTTAAGATTATTAGATATGTAGGTATTTACCATTGATATAGGGGTCATTAGGGAATCTCAACATTATGATCTCACTGACACATTTTTTCCAAAGTCATTCCAAGGGTGAAGAACAAGAGTTTTATCATTTGACAAAGAGTAATATATTGTGTGCATAACTAAAGACATTATAAGAAAGTAAAAAGTAAACCCATAAGTCATTATTATTAAAAAAACATCACCACATTCAAAAAATTTAGATGAGGACCCACTTTGAATTCAAATCTTCTTGTTCTTATGTATTGCATGTTCAATCCTAGCTTTTATGAAAATGGATTCTTTCTCAATGGATATTTAGTATTTTATAATTTTCATGAGAAATACTTTACTCCATGATGTTATGGTTTTCAAGATCTATTTATGACTTTTATGTCATGTTTAATTTAGGCTATAATATGATTTATATTGATGTCATAGACCTTGGATTTTAAATTTTTTAAATAAGACCATTGAAGGGATAAAATATATTCCTAATTGAAATATTTAATAAATCATTTATACCTTTTAATGTCAATAATCAAGTAGAATTAGATATAGTTATGATTTATGTTGATAATTGACTAATATACTATCTTTTTGAAAGTATTTTTCATATCCAAATGCATAGGTTATCCTCAACATCACAAGATATTAACACATATCTTCATCCAACATCCTCACCTGTGACTTTTAAATCTCTAATTCTATGAAATCATCTAGACACCTGAACAAGCAATATCGTGTTAGTGTTTTCATCCCTCTTATACATGGCTTAAAATTCTAAGACAGTCTAAAAATTTGTATATAACCTGAGTGAGTGATATCATTCCATGAGTCTTCAACCATAACCAATGATTATTTTCAAAGTGTATGAAGTCATGTAGGTGAGTGGAGAAGTGTGGACTATTAACTTGGCACAATCTTGATTATCTATGATTGGTAGGTCCTTACATATTTTTTAAGGCTTTTCTACCCTAAAGATGAGTGATATTTATCCACATGTCACAATCTCAATGATCCATTTATTTCAAAACCAAAGTACATAGTTGAAACCTGAAGACCATTTAGAGAAACATAGTCCATCTATGTGTCACCATCCTGGTAACTTGTAACCTACCAAAATAGAGCATAATACACAATCAAAGACCAAAAAAGTGATATCCATCTATGTAATAATGTTAGATACCCACGATCTATCAGATGAAGTTACATAGTTAAAATCCAAAATCCCTCTAAACAAGTGATAACTTGCTAAGTGTCATAATCTCAGTGACCTATGGATGAAATACCAAAGTAAAGAAGTCAAAGCCCTACACCTATAGAATAAGAGATAAGGTGACACATGTTTCCTACCAAATAAATCAATTTAAAATACATTAAATAAATCCATAAAAGCACAAAAAATATACACTTATCATATTAAGATGACTAAGCATACAAAATCAATGTAAAGACACCACAAAGAAATCAAACCCACCAAAGTTGATGTTGCAAAATAAAATTAAAATGAAAGAGAAATACAAGGGTAATAAAGTATAAGTTGTCATTTAAAATTAATTTACACAAATTGGCAACTTAATGCATTCAATTTTCAAGCTTGATGAGATATTTTTAGTATATTTGGCTCTCAATGTAAAATTGAATTACATTACTTTCATATTATTCTATGAACTATTTGAATTTGAGTTTACAATATTATAAAAATGTCCCTAACCTTCACTAAATTTATATATTTTTTGTATAAGTTTCAATGGAATCCTCATCTCATGTTCTTCCTCCATCTACATATTCCATTGTTGTAATAATGGAGTTTATGGACATAATGTTTGATTTAGCCATATTAGAACTTCAATTTCAACATTATTTATGTTTTTGGGAAAATATTGATGTACTCAAGCCATATAAGTTGTAATAACAATTTTCCATATCCATAATGAGATACATTGATGACATACAAGTAATCATGACAATAGGATTGCATAACCATATAGAAAAACCATAGGTGATTCCTTGGATAGACTTACTATATGATTTATTTACCAGTAATAAATTTTTAGGGAATATAGTTCATCATAGATGTAGCATGACCTTTCTGGGTTACATTTTTAGTAATGCACTTGATAAATACTAAAGACTCATAGTCCCTTAGATGACCTATAACTAGCCTAGGGTAGATGCATGGTTTCTATCGAATACAATCCAAGATAAATTGAGGCAATGGGCCATAAAACTAGATAGTTTGTAATTAAGGTCCTTATTTCATCTATTCTCATTTTTAAGTTTAGACCAAGATAAGAATAATTATGTTACTACTAAATAAATTATTTATCTTCCCTAGCATTTCCTATATCCATGAAATATGGGTTCTTTTATTAGACATTATACTAAGTTATGATAAAATTATAAACCTTGTGGAGATTATTAATGCCAATATAAAATTTCAAATTTCTAAGTTAGAGAATGTAATAATTGGAAATTTTTATATGATGTTATATCTGGTGGATGTTTTGGATGCCACAGTGATTATGTCATAAAATGTGATATAATAACCATCTAAGGACTATCCTGAAAGTAGTATTTTTGATTATTTCATTCTTATACACATATATTGATTTAGAGATAAAATCTAGGTGTTTATATATGTATTTTACCCACTAGTCTATAGGTCTATTTATGGAAATGTTATGCCTAGGTTATTATAACTAATTAAGAGAAGCATTAAAAATATGGGAGATATTGGTTCTACCATGATCATATGGTGATAAGAATATAAGTAACCTATGTATCCCCATTATATCTACCAAGGCAAGTCTTAGATAAGTTTTTTGAGCAATAAATTACTTTCCAATTATCTAATAGTGTGAATGTTGACTTCAATAAGGCTAGGCATGGAATTATTCATAAGATCCATTTAAGTATTGGCCACTTAAAATTAAAAAAAATGGGAACATCTGCATTAAGTGGGAAAGTTTAGGGTTCATTGTGGCCTGGGAAAGGCTCCATACAAGCACTCGGATCCAAGGAAGACCATCATGAGTACTCTTGAGAAGATTAGAAATAGGGTTAAAATTACATATGGGCATTAATGGTTTAAACATGACCCCATATTTTTGAATGCTAAAGATGACATTGATGTCATAATAAAGATGAGAAAGGCAAGCATGCTAATGATAGTGTAACAAAAGATCCAATATGATCCTAGTATTACTAAAGAAGATTCTAAGAGGATAAATAATGATAAGATAGATCCACTGCAATTTCATAATCATCATCCTTAAATGGAAACAAGCACATATGTGGAGATTAATCAGTACATTAGGTCTAATATCTTCATGGTTATCCATATACCTCTAATTTTTTTCCCCTCAATCTAAAACTAACGTGGAAATATCTATAGTTCTTATAAATTCAATGATATCACTCTCTTTTGTACCCTATCCCCCATTGAGATAGTGAAACAAGTAATTATTCCTTCTTATTTTTAGCAAATTCCTATTAGTTCTACATGACCATCACCTTCCACTACTTTTCCTACTACATTGGTACCATTTCCCATTACTTTGACACCCATGCTAGTTTTTATTGCTACTATGGCCCCCTCATCATTTCCTATCACTGATTAACCATCTATACTTACTATCCCTCCACCATAATTCATTGATCCATATCCATCCATAAATCTAATCACTATTTATTTTAGGGCCTCTACAACCACATTTAGATCAATTTCCACTATTTTTTCTAGCTCCTTTTTATTAATTTATAAGATAAAAGGGAGGACTCCACTAGTCTATCCTTAGGTACTTGTAGACATGCAAGAAGAAGAGAGACCTAAAAAATACTTAGGTGTCTCATTAGGTCCCCTATATATAGAGATAAGGGAGGATCAATAGGAAAAATCAAAGTTACAAATCCAAGAAGAAGAGTAATAAAGATAAAATAAACATAATATATTCCAAAAACTACTCAAGTACTTGAAAAAATTGACACTATAATAAGTATTTCTACACTAACATTAGCAATATCCATTATTATTTAAGATGGCAATGTTATTGACACTTAGGCTAAGGATATTGTTACTATTACTAATGTTGATATGGAGGTTTCTTATTTATACATTATATAATATTTATGAAATTTGCATTCAACTCTGGTGACACATTATTTATTTATCACCACTTATCCACAAGCTACTAGTAAAAAGGCACATTTTGAAGACCAAGTGTCCTCCATTTTTCATACACAATATTTATCACCAAGGACATCTATCCAATTGGGTATTCCTAGGTCACTTCAATTTATTATTCCATAGTATCAGTATATCAGACCCCAAATAAGACTAATTATATCATTGATACACCCCCAAAACTAAAAGTCACAAGGTGGAGGAAGGTTATTCCTTACTTTATTGATCCATCAACACCTTCTCATTCCATTCATTTTATTTGTACACAAATGATTCCACTATGAAATCCCCCATATTCCACTTATATACCTAAAAATAAGGATACAAATCAATTTATAATAAATATTCATCCTTGGATCTATATATTTTAATAATAGGAAATAGGCAATCAAGATTTGATCATCACTAAGTTGCCTAAAGTGACCTTCCATTTTAATAGACACGACCAAATTTGACCCCGTAGGTCAAATAAGGACCCATATAGGTAAAAAATTGACTTTATAGGTTTATAAGTGGTTTAATATTTTTTCATGGGGTGTATTATAGGTCTTTTGATGTCATTTAATGCTATATTAGCCTTGGTCTTGGTCATTTCCAATTTTTATCTTTTTGAGTCATTTTGGGGGTCAAAATGGAGCATTTAATGACTTGTACAATATTATTGGGAGATATTAAGGTTTAAATGGGTGATTTAATGTGTCATGTGTCCTAATATGTCTTATTCACTTTTTTTAACTGAAAATTGGTAGGTTCTTTAGAAGAAAATGGTATTTTTCTTAGAAAAAATGAGCATTTAATGAGATGTAAAAAATTTCAAAATATCCTAAAACTAAAGGAATTTAAAGATTGTCCCTTAGTATTACATACACTCATTAAAATTATATTTTTGATTTTAATCTCAAATAAATGAATAAAGCCACTTCTCTCTTCTTTCACTAGGCTTGACAAGCAAGAATAGCCTTTAGGTTTGTACTTGGTACGATCAGTAAGAGAGGTTTCAAGAAAAAATCTCTTGGGGGTGTATTATACACTAAATTAAATTATATTTGATGTTTTTTTAAAGGAATTATTGTTTGTGCTTTATGAGCCATTCCTAATAAGATAGATTATCTATTTTGCTTGCTAATCTATGCATCCTATAGGTTTTTCTTTGGTTTGGACAAGTCCATACATGTCACTTACTAATGTTGTTTATATATGGTTTTTAATCCCTCATAAAATTATACATATTATTATTTTAGTGATTTAAGGTGTTTGTATATGAAAATCATCTTAGATTTCAAGTGAATGCACCATTCAATGTTGTAGATAGTTTTCCACCATTTTAAAGATCTTCTTGCTTTAATAGTGGTTTTAGAGGGTGAAGATGGGTTGTTTTACATGTTTATAAGGTTATATTTATCTCATTTAATTTAAATATTATTTTATAAATCAACACCTCATGAGTTTGTAATCATATGCAAGAAACACAGTTAGACAGTCATGAAGATACATTTGTAGGCATCCTTATAAAAGGATATCATAGTAGAATATATGCTTTAAATCTGGTTATAAGACCATAATAATGATAATAAACCATTTATGAAATTTTTAAATATTCTAATTCTATTCATGAGTTCAAAATAATACTCATTATACACACTCATACATAATACCTGCATACTAATTAAGGTGCACATACAAGTATCTCATGATGATGGCATGCTAGATGAGAGCCTTAATGGTGTTTTAGACCATTTTAGATGTGAAGAGTGAATTTTTAGGAATTAATATAATTATAAAACTCATGAGAGGATTAAAAATATGCACAATATTCACACTCCCCTTCACTACCTAAACACTTCAGAATGTCCAACTGCCTGTAGGTGTTAACAGAGAGCTAAAGTGTCATTTTGAAGTATGGAAAAAAGTGATGGAATTTTTTTTGAAGTCCTATAATGTGGTTTAGTTTATTATATACCTATTTTAAATGTTATATTGGTAGATATAATTGAAAAACTTGATCAAGAATGAGATGGTAGTATTCTAGGACATAATCCCCAAAATATCAAAATAGAGAACCTCACCATTTTGTGGATGACATAAAATAAGGTTCCAAATGACTTTTATGCATCTTGATGACTTAAATTTGAAGCCTCCATATATTAAAATGAATCTAAAAAGTTTTATGAGTATATGTTCAATGAAAATTGGTTTTCTGGAGACCCCAAATTGCTTATTTATGCACTAAACTTAGTCAAAGGCATCTACAAGATTTTGAGTCTTTGAGCAACATTATTTTCCAAGTTGGTAGTCTAAGGAATATTATCATATTTATATGACATTATTGAGTGAAAATGAATTTAAATTAGAATAAAAATCATCAATAGATAAGGATGTACTAACTTATTGACCACTACACCACCTATAGGCCTCCTTGTCATTACAAAATGTATACCTACAGGCTGGATGTAGGGTTACAATGAAAAGTGAGTTAGATAGACTTTATGACATACCTAACCCCAAGAATAAAAGGAAAAATGTAGTTATAATATTCTATAAATAAATTCAAAGAGGGTTCATTCTTGTCTTCAAGGCCTAAATCATACAGTTCATGTACATAACTTCATATAGTCATTTGTAGGTGACTGTAGGGTGAAAATGAACTAAGCAGGGTGTCTAAATGATGGTGTAAGATATTTAAGGTAATAAATTTGGTCAAAAAAATTAATATATGATATTAATGGATTATAATAATGTTTTAAACATTGTATTCAAGTTTAAACCATGCATTTCCACCTACAAGTATAAGCCTTAGAGTAGAACACAATCAAAAGTGACACTTGATCTTAGTTAGGCAAAGTGTATCGAGAGGTATGTAGAATATTAAGGTGATGGAATAAATTGGAACACCTTGATTAAGGTTTTTATATCATTAATATACTCTCATACAACATAAATCAAGCAAATAAAGGGCTCTAAATAGGTAATATACTATCCCAATGATGAAAACCCTATAGACAGTACCTTCCTCCTAGTCTGTCTTAGATTTTTATGAGTTTTCAAGGTTAAACGATGTTATAAAATGATAAAATATTATGTATATCATGTTAAAATCTTGGATAATACTATCCATTATTCACCATTGTTTGATAAAATAGGGGAGTTCCCTATGTTTTGTCTCAGATAGAGGGCACTCCCTTTGTGCATAAACCTTGCATTCTTGGGAAATGAAGATAAAAGGGTGAACCAGAGGATAGTTGGACATGGAAAGGAGGTGTTTAGAATTGGGTAACATCAAAACCAACATGATATACATTGAACATAAGGGATAAACTAAACATGGTATTCCAAAACCCTAAAGGTGCAAATAAGCATGTTAGGCAAGGTTCAAGCTTAGTGCCCAATTAAGAAGTCATATTCAATTAAAATATTAGAAGGTAATTATAATGGATTATATAATGTTTTTAGATACTTTTTATAGGTGTTAAATCTCTTGGTATATATATAAAATCAATAAGGTGCCTTAGGCTTTCAAAGATTCAGATAGACCTACTAGGCCCTGACTAAGCTTAGAATCCAAAAGGGAGTCAACTTCATTTATAGAATTAGATGATAAATAAAATGGATTATATAATGTATAAATGGTCACTTAAATTTTTATTAATACTAAAAATTGTATATAAATTACAAAGAAAGCCATTTTTGAGTTAAAAACCAACTCAGGCCTATGTAAAGTAGAGAAATAAGCTTGATAAGAGAGGTTTGATTGGTCATATCTACTTTAACACCTTGCATGGAGACTCACAAGGATATGAATAGTTATATAGGGTCATTAGAAACTCTTTTTTGGCTTTAAATTGAAAATTAAATGGGAAATCTCTATGAATAATGGCTAAGAGGGTAAAATAGGCCTAAACCTTCTTAAACCCTAGTTATAGACCTAATAAAGGAAATGCAGATGGAAAATTACTACAAAGGCCTAGTTTGACCATGAAAGTAATTTTAGTTTGTATAATACTTAGTTAGGCTCCCTGCCATTAGGATTAGCTATACAAAATATATATAGATAGGGTATAGAACTACTTTTCTTGACTATTTTGTACATTGTGTAAGTTTTAGGAGGTTTTAGGAGTTGAAATAAACTTTGGAAGGAATATTGAGACCTAATATAGCTCTCCATGTCTATTTTATTCATTTTAAAAACTCTTAAGTTTTCCTACTATTTGCTTCATCTTAGCTAGTCGAAAATGGCATAGTGAACATGATAGTGAGAAGGGTGAAAAACTTCAAGTGGGTTTATTTTAAGGTTTTCATGATGACTCTAAGGCAATGTATGGTATTGAAAAATGTAATATACTCATCTTTATGTATTTTATGAGAAAATAAAGCCAATTTTGAGGCCAAGTTTATAAAGTATGTGAAAGAGGGGTTTTCTTTGATAGCACACAGTGATGGCCCACTTCCAAAAGATTTCAAATGACTAAGAATAAAACCAATGCATGGAGAGGCATGTATAAAATATTTACCTCTCAATATAATCATTATACCTATCCCTAATTAGTTTTGGTATGTTAAAATAGGGATAAATCATTAAGGTGATTTTTTGATCCAACAAAGGGAATTCCATGCCACTTTTCATGAGTTTCATGACTAAAAAATCCACTTGTCTCTTCTAACCTTGCATGGTACATTTAAAACCCTCTTCTCATGAAAAATTAACTCATTCTCTTAGCATGACAAGTGTTCTTGTGACCTTTTGACTTATTTCTTCTCCTCTCTCTCTCTCTCTCTCTTAAGTTCTTTTAAGAACTATCCATTTTAGCCTTTGTAAAATATGCTCCACCTGAGTATGGAAAAGCCTTACTCATTTTCATATCATAGATCAATAAACAATACTAATTTTTACCTCTTCCATGACTATTTATAGTGTGTTAACTTGGATTATTGATTTTTCTTAGTGATGAATTTTTGTTTCCTTAGTATTTTTGTTTCATTCTCTCATCTATTCACAATTGGAAAGATTCTTCTTATAGGTCATGTGAAGTGTTCTATTGATGTGTCAATGTTGATTGAGTTAGTGTATTCAAATAGTACTATCCTAGGCCTCTTGTCTAATCCTTCTAGCCTAAACATTCATCACAACCTCATAATTAAATATTGATGTGAGAAGATGCAAATTGTAGAAGTGTATGTTTTGTTAGTCCCTTATTATCATGTGTAACATGTAGTTGGTTGATAGTCATCACTTAATTTTTTGTATCACCTCCTTTAGGATGGTTTAATTTTAGTTTTCTTTCCCTTTTCCCTCATAATCTTAGGTGTAGTAGTGGTTTACAAGTTGTACAGTAAGGGAGATAGCCCTATCTTGAGATTCACCTCATTCTTAAGCTCACCCACATCCTAGAGATGTTTTAATTATGACACTTAGATGAGGAGATCTGAGACATCTTGTCAAAGGGTGTAAATCTAAGTGATAATATTTTTTGGCATGTCTGGTGGGCTCTTAGTCGAAACATTTGAAATATTTTTGGTGTTGTCTTTTAACACATCAGCCTTTAGAGGCATCTATCTAAACATCAATGGCAAATTTGAGATTACATCAGCTAGTCTAGCAGCCCTAGTATTCCTTTTGAATATTGTTGATAATCATTCTTTGTGTTTTTGCTTCCTAATAAATTTTTATGGCTGAATTTGGTGTTGAGTATTATTTTACATAAGTTGATGAGATTTATCAAGCCTATGGTGTTCCTTATCAACCTTGTCATGATACTTACCAGTTCCAATATGATCTTTAATAGCTCTAATATCATTCTTCCCATCTTGGTCATGAGTTGTATCATCCCTCTTGTAATCCTTATATTTATGAAGATGCCCATCAACTTCAAGAGAGACTTTTCCAATAGAACCTAGCTAAGAAAATTGAGGAGTTAGAGTTGATAGTGAAATTATTGAGTCAAGGTGTGATGGAAGGTTTAGATCCAAAACAAGATCCTATGATCAAACACACCCCATCTAACCTTTCTCAATAAATTCCTTAAGATAAATCAGATTTTAATAAATATATTGACAAATGAAAGAAAGAAAACCAATCTATTTTAGCCCAAGGTCTGCCTCCCCTTCCTCAAAAGGTTCCAAAGAGATCCCCTATAATTCATTGTCAATCTGATTTTGAGTTCTATGTTCCACCTCCACCAACTAGTTCAGCTTGTCCTCACCCTATCAACCCTTTCTCTGATGGACCTATGGTATGGAAAAATAAATAAGAGCATTTGGATGAGAAAAATTTAGAACTCTTACTTGAATAAAGCATAGTCTTGGCAACCTCATTGGGCTAAGTCACCTGATTTCAAGATGCCTAGTCTTGGCATCACCAAGAAGGAGAAGGAGATTGAAGATATTTTAGCCCTTAAGAATAAAGTTAAGGTTATAATAGTTGAGATGTAACTTGAGATCCCTCAGGAGGTATTAAATGCTAAATAATAGGTGATTCCTTGTGTTGAATCTTCTTGTTGTGTTGATAAAGAAAACTACCTTCCTTGTGTTAAAGAATAAATTTTGGATGAAGTCCTTTTGGATTCTAAAGAAGAGGATGAAAGAGATTCTCTTTTTTTCCCCCTTCATTATTCTGATCAAAGAGAAGATGAGGACTTGTGGTATTAGTTTTTATGCATTTGTAATGATTTTAAGTCTCTCAAGGGGTCTACAACTTCTTTAAATTTGATTGGAAGTGATGATAAGCAAGATGAAATTTTCAAAATTTCATAAATGAGCAAGAATAATCCTCTAATCAACCTTGGGATGACTTGTTTGCAATCATTGGAGTATGTTACACTCCTCTTCAAGGAGGCTATGATCTATTCAAAAATGGAGAAGGTACCCTTGACACTCATGTAAGTATGTAAAGGAAAATTAATTTTTCAAATTTGTCCTTTCAAGAGACATATGCATCCCATGATGATATGTTTGAAATCATCACTATGGGCTATCATCCTCTCAACTAGTTGGGAGAAACACATCAGTTCTTGAAGGATAGAACAAGATTCTATTAGCCTCAATTTTCTAATGAACAAGAAAATACTCCTCTTAAAGATATGCCTACTAAGAATATGCAAGTTGATCATGAGATGAAGAGTAGGTAGCAATATGAGGTATGCGTACAAGGCCAAGAGGAATATGTTTACATTGGATACCTATTTGAGGATGATCTCTTTGAGAGAAAATTAAGTAAAGTGTCATTGAATAGGTCTGATCCATCAAGTATCCAATCCAAAGAGCAACATGTTTGGCACTATGCTTCATCTCATGAAGAAAGAGATGTAAGGAACTTTCCTTTTGATCCTAGAAAGGGAGATATAATTAATTTTTAGTTGTACATAGTGGTTTTTTTTATGATTTCCCTATGTACCTTGAGTACATGTGTGTGTGTGTGTGTGTGTCTTTTTGGTGTGTTTGCTTTATTTTGTGTGTGTTCTTTATTTTATGTGGTTGAGGTAGTCAATTTTTCTTGACTTGATCAAAGATTGTTGTCAAATGCTAGGTCCTCTTGTTTATCTTAGACTTTAGATGACTCACTAAGCCCAATGGACTGATAAGGCTACTAATCTTTAGTATAGTAGGTATGCTACCCATATGAGTCACCAATTTATTGACCAAATTTGACCTTACAAGTCAAATTAGGACTCTTATAGGTAAAAAATTGATTTTATAGGTTTATAGTGGGTTTAATATTTTGTTATGGGGTGTATTATATGTCTTTTGATGTCATTTAATGCTATATTATCCTTGGTCTTGGTCATTTCCAATATTTATGTCTTTTTGAGTTAGTTTTGGAGTCAAAATGGAGCATTTAATTACTTGTACATCCTTTTTATGAGATGTGAAGGTTTCAAGGGGTGATGTCATGTGCCATGTGTCCTCATATGTCTTAGTAACTATTTATAACTAAAAGTGGTAGGTTGTTCAAAAGAAAGGGGTAGTTTTCTTAGGAAAAATGAGAATTTAATGAGGTGTAAAAAATTGTACAGATGCCTATAGCTAAAGACATTTTAGGATGGTCCCTTGGTCTTCCATAAACTCATTTCAATGATTAGTTTGATTATAATCTTAAATAAATGAAGAAAACTATTTCTCTCTCCTTTCACTAGTCTTGGTAAGCAAGAATGGCCTTTAGGTTTGTACTTGGTATAGTTGTAGTCATATAAAATGTGAAATTGGATGACTTAACCATATCTAATGACACCCAATCCATAGGTCTTCTTACATGCTTATAGAACCCTTCTAGGTTATTCTTTCACTAATTCTTAGTCATCCATAACCTTCTAAACTTAACCATTACAAACCTAGGTAGCTCTTTTAGGCCTAGATCCATCCCCCTAGGCTTCATTCCCTTTATAAAATAGCACCCAACTTGGATAGGAGCATTGAAACCCAAGATGTCTTGATTTTGGCACTGTTGTCGAAATGCAAAATTGGTCCTAATAGTTAGATTATTTTAGATCCTTATCCTTTTTATTGTCAACCTAACATGAATTCATTTAACCCATGATCATTAATTTCCCTATAAAAGGCCATTCAAATTCAATTTAGAATGGTTGGCACTCATTGATATAAAATAAACAAGAATACAAGCAAGTATACTCAAGCACTTTTTCCTATTCTCCACATACAACCTTCCAATATCATTTAAAGCTTATTCAAACCTTTACATCAATCCCTATCCATCTAAAGTACATATATTTTTGCATTTAGTTGTATTTATCATACATAATTAAACCAAGCATTTCAATGGGATAACTACATTAGATTGATCCCTCCTTAGAGTATTGGTATGTAAGCAATGTGCTGACACATGGGATGTGAAGTGTGTTTAGTGTATCCTTTACACACTAACCCCTTATCTATCTTTTCCAAGTTTCCATTCAAGTTTAAGCACAAATATCTCCTAGGGATTTTAATATTAAAAAAAATGCACAATGAGCTTTATAGGCTTCTAGGCTTTGATATTTCACTAACAAGGTAACATAGGCCTGTCAAATAGAACCTAGAAAGCTAAAACCATCTAGACACCAATGTTAGAAAAGGACTAAAACACCAGATAGTAGGGTGTCTCACTTTTATCACTCTTATCCAATCTATAAATGAACCTTATGATCTAGTTTTTAATAGTTTCCTAGTCCTACTCCTCTAGTATCAGACCTTGTTTTAGTCTAGATAATTCAAAATAAGCTAAGTTAGGTTTTTATTATTTATTAATATATTTAGAAAAGGCAAAAATACAAATTTGTTTACACAAATTATTAGTTTAATTCTTGCATATTACTTGTTGATTTACTTTGTTTAGACCTATTTATTTAATTATGAATAAAACCCCATTATTCTAAAAATAATAAAACATTTGGTGAACCTAACTTACTTTAAATTTCACACAAAAACCCTATAAACCATAGGGATAAATATTTTTGATTTTTTTCCTTAATTTCTTGATTTTTCCTAAATTCAAAAATCATAAATCTAAATTTTAATTTCCAAAATATCACATATTTTTTTAAAACCCTAGTTTGCACATACTAGGTCCTCCTTACATACAAACACATTTCAAACACTAGGAAAAATATATTACTAATTCTAGAAATATTCTCAAATTTTTCCTAAATTTTCTAAGCAAAATTCTACATTTTTTTTAAAATTCATATTAAAATTTTAAAACTATCACACTAATTTTAAAAATTCATTCAAAATCCCTAGATTGCATTAACTAAACTCCCAATGACTTTCTAGTACTTTTAAAATCATTTCCTAAATTTTTAGTTGCATATCAAACTCAAAAAATCAATTTCAAAATAAAAAATTCATAGTATTTTGCATAAATAATTATGAAAAATCTTTATTTTCATATACTATCACCTACTTTCTTTTTGGGGTATCAACTTACATGCATAGCCAAATTACAAAAATTATGCTCCTTTATTTACAAACTTTTCTTACTTTTCTTGCAAATAATAAGGAACCCATAATAGGTCCTATCGTGTACATGAATGATGAAGTTTATCATATGTTAGTAAAATGTTTCATTCTTTGCATTTCATTCCTATTTTTCATTATAAGGGATGATATTACAAAATTTATTTCTAAACATGCACAATATTGCAATATTCTTTTTGCATACTCCCTTTTTCTCATGTGGAATATTTTCCAACTTTATTTTGATAAACATGTTAGAAATATTATGTTACATGCCAACATTTCTTATACCTTTATGAAAAATTCATGATCTTTACCCTTTACTTTATAATTATAATTTGGAAAAAATTTCAAGCTTATCATGCTAAACATGCTATAAATTTTATGATTCATGTCAAAAAAATTTATGCATTCATGCACAAATTCATGCTTTCTATCACTTTCTCTCTATCTCTCATGTGGAAAGTTTTTCCATGTTTATCATGCTAAACACATTAGAAATGTTATATCACATATCAAAGTTATAAATGTATTCATGCACAATGTCATGCTCTCTATTACATACTTTCTCTCTCTCATAAAGAATAATTTTGAAGACTATCTTGCAAAAAATATTAGTAATGTCATGATTCAAGTCAAAGTTTTCTATGCATTACTACACAACTCCATGCTATATATCCCTTGTTTGCTATTTATCATGTGGAATGTTCTTTATAGTAATATTTTTATATATGTTTTCTACTTATATATATCTAACTATTTGTCTAATTTTAAGCATCTCCCTGTCACTACTAGACACAATCAAACACTATTGGTTATATCTATCCCTCCTCTATTTAAACTTGGTTTGTCTAGCTTTCATCTCGTACCTAATAATAGCTTTATGCCTATAGTAGATCATGTGGTACATGATATCACCCAATTTTATGAAGATAGGTGGGTTGATTACACCCATGGTTATAACTTTGTCATTTAGGTTATCACCCCTTTTGATCCACTTTTATCTCCTTCACTTGTTACAATTCTTCATCTAGCCCAGATTCAACCACAATGGAGACCTTCATCGCTAACAGAGAGAGTTCATACACTTCCACATAGGCCTCTTTTAGATCAATCACTATTTCAATATTCCAGATAGTTTCTAGCTATAGTATTCATACCCAGGGTAGTATCATTGAGATCTCATGCATCTACACATAAATCACATGTTTAGAGATCTTCTCCTACCACCAGATGGGTCCTTAAGAGCCCCACAATTACATCCAATTCTTAGATTTACAAGGGGACCCCATAGTTGGTTTCTACTATAGGGGTTTTAGAGAATTTACAACATACATAGCTTTCAAATCCATAGTCTCAATATTTCCATCATGCTTCAAGATCATGCATGATCCTTCTTCTTGATAAAATACAACATGATAGAGAGTATCATTTGAGACTCATCAATTAGTATCATTTATTCCTAGTTTTACCTATACATATCTTATATAAAAATACAAAATTACTCAAAAATACCAAAACATTTTGATTGTATGCATCATTTATGTTTTTCATTATTACTATCATGCTAGGACTTAAATTTTTTATTTCATGCTATTGTATGTTTATTTTTCTACATTATCATGTTTCACTTGATCTTATTTTGAGTGTGTAGTGACATCTAATTACTTGATTAATTAACTCTACCCATTGAGGGGGAATTCTTAATACTAAATTCAAGACACACATTGATATACCCACCTAATGGGGGCATATTATACATGACTATACCATCTGGGTTATGTCATTCCTACACTACACACTTTAAGTTATCATGCTAATATACATTACTTTATAGATTACACCGATTACTATATCAACATTTCAATAGTATCTAACACTTGTGTATGTCTTAGCTTATACCTAGTTTTGTAATACACATGTTTTGCATACTTTCATATTTTCTTTGATTAGTTAGATGTGATTTTACCTTTCCATTTATTACATGCTTTCTCCTCTTGCTTAGCATAGCTTGTGTGATTACATTTATAGTTCTTGATTGTCTCTTGTTTGTGCCTTAGGACATTTATCAATGTCCTTTACTTCTATTCATGTGTGTTCCTTAATAAATTTTATAATGTCCTTTTCTTTTACTCTTCTATGTGCCTATGCCCCCTATGCTAACTATGCTTGTTTCACTTGTATGTGTATGTGGCATTTGAACATGCCTTTTATTCTTACTTTTTAGTTTGAGTGACATACGCCCATCTCCCTTATTTTCATGGCCCTTTATCCATCATTATATGCTTCTTGCTTCTTGATTTTTTTCTTATTTTATTATCAATATGTGAAATGCCGTGATCCACATCATGCATTTTCCTTGCTTTATTAGATGCCATGATAGACATCATGCTCCATCCCTCTAACTAACAACTAACATCTAACATTTATAGTTCTAGTTTGGTACTTTAAACATGATTATACATTATTATATCTATCTATTCATACCCCTATTGATCCAATAATATATTAATACAAACATTGTTATATCTACAAATATCTTGTTAAATATCACTACTATACCATATATCTATATAACTTAAGACACTTGTAGGACTCTTTCTTCTAAGGGAAGTCATTACAGGTTCATCATTCCTACCCTCAAAATATGGGGCAATAAACAAGGCTTTTGTCATAGAGATAAAAGCTCATAATAGTTGCAATAATAGCTTTTAGATCACCCAATTCAAAATCTAGAGGTCAAACTAGTCAGAATAGAGCAAAAAAATAGTGATAGTTTTAGATAAAAAACTAGTTGAAGCACAAGAAAATAGTGTCAAAAATGGATAGTAGCACCAATAATAGGGGTGCTCTCATTTTTGGTATTCTATATAGGTAGAAAAACACTAAAGTTTTCTAGAAACAAGAAAAAAGTTTAGTTTAAATATATTTTTTGCACCTCTAGATTAGTCAAAATCAGTAGTTTAGTACAATTTTCTTAGAAAATATAGATATAGGAGGTTATCATGCATGGCATGATGATTCCCACTTTTAGTTTCATATTAGGTAGATGACATAACTTCCAAATCAGAAACCATGTTATAGACACTAGTGATTGGGGGCAACATGCATGGCACATTAGTCTTCTTTTATTTCCTAGTTCAGTTTATTATCTAGGCATTCTTAGTAGTTGTATGCCTTACTCCATCTGTAGGTGGTTGGAATCATTTTCAAGTTGAAATTTCATACAATTTTAAATTTTTGAGTACCCAAGTTCCTAATTTGGCTTTCATATAATCATAATACATCAGTTCATAGTAGATTTCATACAACCTTAACCTCCATCTTTTCAAATGGCTAAGAGTGGCCTAGTTTCCATCATACATTTAGGATATCCATGCTACATTATCATATTTATAGAACATCCATGGGATCCATGAGACATCTCATATGACATCTATTCTATACTAGTATCACTTCATAGCTTCACTTTATGGGACAACGATGGAGCCAAAGGGCCAGCCTTTATATTCTTGAGCCACCTATTCATAAGGATTGGACACATAGTCCAGACATCAATTAGCATATGCATAATTAATTAAATTCACTTAGTTGGTGATGATGGAGCCAAAGGGATAGACTTTGAATTCTTGATCCACCTTTCAAATAATTGAACACTCAACTCTATTTACAATATTACTCTTTATTCAACACATACCTAGCATCATCCAACATAATCCAGCATCATAATAGGTTTTGTATTGGTTTGAATACCTGATGAGGTGTATTCATTCCTTTCCCTTAATCTTACATAGATTTTGTATTTTCTTAGTTTAGATATAATGTATCTAGTAAGAATTTATATACTTTTATGTTTTCATTATAGATTCACACTTTATAACATGTTCTCTCTATACACATCTAACATCACACAACTTCATGAGCTTCTCCCTTATAGGTAAGTTTAGATATGATTTTTACTTTCCTTTATCCTAGTATTTATATTTGTTTCATCACTAGAATGAAGGGGGAGTAAATGTAGTCATATAAAAAGCAAAATTATATTAATTGAGCATGGCTAATGACACCTAATCCATAAGTCTTCCCACTTACTTACATAACCCTTCTAGGCTATTCTTTCACTAATTCCTAGTCATCCACAACATTTAAAACTTAACCTTTATAGACTTAGGTAGCTCTTTTAGGCCCAAATCCATCCCTTAGGTCTCATTCCCTCTGGATAATAGTGCCCAACTTGGATAGAAGAGTTGAAACCTAGGGTGTCCTAATTTTGACATTATTGTCCAAATAAAAAATTAGTCCTAATAGTTAGATTATTTTGGAAATTTATCCTTTTTCTTGTCATCCTGACATGAATTCATTTAACTCATATTCATTAATTTCCCTATAAAAGGCCTTTTAAAGTCCATTTAGAAGGATTGGCACTCATTAACAAAAAATAAGTAAAAATACAAGAAATTACACTCAAGCACTCTTCCTTATTCTCTATAGCCATCCACAATCATTTAAATATTATTCAAACCTTTTCATCAGTCCCTATCCATCTAAAGTACATCCAATTTCACATCTAGTTTAATTTATCATACATAATTGCACCAAACACTTCAAAGGGAGAACTAAATTTTCTTGATCCCTCCTCAGAGTATTGGTATGTAGGTAGTGTGCCCACACATAGGGTGTGAAATGAATCTAGAATATCCTCTACACACTAACCATTATCTATCTTTTCCAAGTTTCCATTAAAGTTCAAGTACAAAGATCTTCTATGGCTTTAAAGATTACAAATATATAAAAAATGAGCTCCATAAGATTCTAGGGTTTGATATTTCACTAATAGGGTAACATAAGCTTGGAAAATAGAACTCAAAAATCTTAGACCACCTAGACAATAGTGATGAAAAAGGACTACAACATCAAATAGTAGGGTGTCCCACTTTTGGTGCTCTTATCCAATCCAAAAATGAACCTTAAGATCTAGTTTTTGATAGTTTCACAGTCTTACTCCTCCAATATCAGACCCTATCTCTATCTAGATCATTCAAAATAAGCTAAGTTAAATTTCTCTTATTTATTACTATATTTAAAAAAGGCAAAAATACAAATCTATTTACACAAAGTAACAACTTAATTCTTGCATATTATTTATTGATTTACTTCACTTTGACCTATTTGTTTAATTAGGAATAAAACCCCATTATTCTAAAAATAATAAAATAATTGTCAACAAGATATATTTCAAGAAAAATGATCTTACGGGTGTCTTTTACACTCATTAATATTCCATTTTATGTTTTTTTTTTCAAATTAATGATGGTATGTTCTTTATGAACCATTCTGAAGAAGTTAGACTATTTTGATTGCTAATCTATCCACCTTATAGGTTTTTCCTTCATTTGGAAAATTACATACAATTCACTTGTTGATGTTGTTTAAAAATTATGTTTAATCCCTTATCAAATGGTTCCCATGCTTGTTTTAATGTTTCAAGGTGTTTGGATATTCAAATAATCTTAGGTTTCAAGTGAATGCACCATTCTATGTTATAGGTAGTTTTTCACCATTTACAAGATCTTCTTAATTTGATAGTGGTATTAGACAGTGAATATGGGTTATTTTACATGTTTCCAAATTTATATTGATATCCTCCCATTTCAATATTAGTATCCAAAGTAACATACCATGAGTTTTCAATCATATGCAAGAAAATTAGTAAGGCAGTCATGAAGATATATTTACAGGCATCTTTATAGAGTGATATCATGTTGGAATATATGTTTTAAAGATAGTTATAATACAATAATAATTATAATAAACCATTTATTCAATTTTTAAAGATTCCAATTCTATCCATGGGGTCAAAATAATACTCATTGTACACACTTGCATACCAATCAAGGTGTACATACAAGTATCTCCTGATGATGTCATGCTAGATGAGAGCCTTAATTGTGTTTCAGAACCTTTGAGATGTGAATATTTAATTTTGAGACATTGAGATAACTCTAAAACTCATGATGTTATTAAAAACATTCACATTGTACACATCAAAATGTCCACCTACTTATAGGTGCTAGCAGAGAGCTAAAGTGTCATTTTGAAGTATGCAAACAAGTGATGGATTTTTTTTTAAAGTCCTATCATGTGGTTTAGTTTATGATAGACCTAATTTAAAGGTTATATTTTCATATATAAGTGAAAACCTTGATCAAGTATGAGATGATAGTATTCTAGGACATAATCCCTAAAATGTCAAAATAAAGAACCTCACCATTTTATGGATGACATAAAACAAGGTTCCAAATGACTTTTATGCATCTTGATGACTGAAATTTGAAGCCTCCATATATTAAAATTAATATACAAATTTTAAATACAATATGATTAATGAAAATTGGTTTTTTGGAGACCCCAAATTGCCTATTTATGCACTAAACTTAGTCAAAGACATCTACAAGATTTTGAGTCTTTGAGCAACTTTGTTTTCCAAGTTGGTAGTCTAAGTCATATTATCATGTGTAGATGACCTTATTGAGTGAAAATATAGTTAAATAAGCATAAAAATCATAAATAGAGAATGATTTACTAAGTTATTGACCACTACACCACCTACAGGCCTCCTTATCATTATAAAATGTATACCTACAGGTTGGTTGTAGGGTTACAATGAAAAGTGGGTTAGATAGACTTTATGATAGACCTCAACCCAAGCATAAAATGAAAAATATAGCTATAATATGGTGTAAATAAATTCAAGTAGGGTTTTATTATTATTTTTTAGGCCTAAATCATATAGTTCACCTACAGGACTCTATACAGTCAACTATAGGTGATTGTAGGGTGATAGTGAACTAAGCAAGGTGTCTAAATGATGGTTTAGGCTAGTTAAGGTAAGAAAATGGGTCAAAAAAATTAAAAATGACCCTAATATATTATAATAAGGTTTTAAAAATTGTATTAAATATCAAACCATGTATTTCCACCTATAGGTACAAGCCTTAGAGTAGAATATAGTCAAAATTGACATTGAGTCTTAGCTAGGCAAAGTGTATAGAGAGTTATGTAGAAGATTAATGTGATGGAAAGAATTGTAACACCTTGTTTAAGGTTTTTATATAATTATTAAACTCTAATATAAAACAAATAAATCAAATAAAGGTATCTAGACAAGTAATACATAGTCCATATGATGAAAACCCTATAGATAGTACCTTCCTCTAGGTTTGTCTTAGGTTTTTATGCTTTTAAAAGGTAAAAGGATGTTATAAAAAGATAAAATATTTTTTATATAATTTTAAATACTTGTATAATCCTCTCCAACATTCACCATTATCTAATAAAATAGGGGAGTGCCATTTATTTTGTCTCAAACAGAGGGAACTCCCTTTGTGCATAAACCTTGCAATCTTGGGAAATGAGGATGAAAGGGTGAACCAGAGTTTAGTTAAACATGGAAAGGAGGTGTTTTTATTTTGGTAACATAAATATTGACATGATATACCTTTAACATAAGGGAGAAAATAAATATGGTATTAAAAAACCCCAAAGGTGCAAACATGCTTGTTAGGCAAGGTTCAAGCCTAGTGCCAAAATGAGAAGTCATTCAATTATAATATTAGGAGGGTATTATAATTTATTATATCATGTTTTTATATACATATAATAAGTTTTAAATCTCTTGGTATGCATATAAACTCAACAAGGTGCCTTAGGCTTTAAAATATTCAGATAAACCTAATAGGCCTAGAATCCAAAAGATGGGGTCAACCTCATTTATAACCTTAGATGATCACTCAAATGGATTGGATCATGTTTAAAGTGTCACTTAAGATGTTTAAAAGCCAAATTTTTTAGATAAATCACAAATAAATCCATTTTTAAACTAAAAACTAACTCAAGCCTATGCAAAGTAGAGAAACAAGCTCGATAAGAGAAGTTTGATTGCTCATATCTACTTTGACACCTTGCATGGAGACTTACAAGGATAGGAGTTATATAGGGTCCTAATAAAATATTTTTTGTCTTTAATTTTAAATTTAAATATGAAATATCTATAAATAATGGTTAAGAGGGTAAAACATGCCTAAACCCTTTTAAACCTTGGTTATAGACCTGATGAAGGAAATGGATATGGAAAGTTACTATAATGGCCTAGTTTGACCCTGAAATTAATTGGAGGTTGTAGAAGAATCAGTAAATATCGCTATCATTATGATTAGTTATATGGAATCTATATGAATAGGTTATAAAACTACTTTTCTTGGCTATTTTATGCATTGTGCGAGTTCTAGGAGGTTTCAAGATATAAAATCAATTTTTTAAGGAAGATTGAGACTTAAGATAACTCCTAATTTCCATTTAATTCTTTGTAAAAACTCCTAAGTGTTATTAATATCTACTTCATCTTAGCTAGTCAAAACTAGCATAGTGAACATGATAGTGAGAAGGGTTAAATACTTTAAATGGTTTTCTTTTAAGGTGTACTTGATGTCTCTAAGGACATGGATGGTCTTGAAACATGTAATAAACTCAATTTTATGGATTTTAATGAGAAAATGAAGCCAATTTTGAGGCCAAGTGAATAATGTATGTGAAAGAGAGGTTTATTTTATAGTAGGTAGTGATGGCTCACTTTTAGAAGATTCTAGATGACTAGGACTACAACCAATGCATGGAGAGGAATGCCTAAAATCATTCCCTATTATTAAAATTAGTATACCTATCTATAATTAGTTTTGAGATGTTTAAATAGGTATAAATCATGAAGGGTAGTTTTTAAAGCTATAAAAGGGAATTCCATGCCACTTTTTATGAGTTTCATGATTTGAAAAGCCACTTGTCTTTTTTAAACTTGCATGGTCCATTTCACACCCTCTTCTCATGCATAATTAACTCATTCTCTTAGCATTACAAGTATCCTTGTGACCTTTGGACTTCTTTCTTCTCCTCTCTCTCTATATCTCAAGTTCTATAAGAACTAACCATTTTAGCCTTTGTAAAATATGCTCCACCTATGTATGGAAAATCTCTGCTTATTTGCATACCATAGATCAATAAAGACTATTGATTTTTACCTCTTCCATGATTTTTCATAGTGTTTTCAATTCTATGATTGATTTTTCTTAGTGATGACTTGTTATTTACTTAGCATTGTTTTTTCATTCTCTCATCTATTTGAAGTTGGAAAGCTTCTTCTTGTAGATCATGTGAAGTATTCTATTGATGTGTCAAGTTTGAGTGAGTTATTCTAGTCAAATAGTTTAGGATAGTTTAATTTCAATTTTCTCTCCCTTTTCACTAACAATCTTATGTGTAGTAGTGGTCTAAAAGTGGTATATCAAGGGATGTATCTCTATCTAGAGATTCATCTCATTCTTAAGCTCACCCAGAACCTAGAGATGTTTCAATTGTGCCACTTGGATGAGGATAGCTAAGACATCTCCTCAAAGGGTGAAAATCCAAATGATAACAAGACATACAAATACTATAAGGAAGGTTAAGAGGAAAATTTTTTGGTTGAAGGTGAATCCATAGAAGTAAAATAGAGGGAGGATTCATTATCCCTAAAAAATAAAAGAAATACTCACTCGAGATAGTCAGATGAATACAAAGAATAACCTTATTATTAGACATAGTGATTTATGTATAGAGGATTTTCGTTGATGTTGAATAAATCATGATCTATTAAAGAATTAATGACAAATATGTTGAGTTTAATGGATAAGTTACAAATACCTCATCAAGCTAAGTGTGTACTTTGAATGTTTATGGATATAAAAGAATCATAATATGAATCCTTTTGCTCACATAGTTATCTTAACAGATACAGCTAAGTACATAGGTCTATGAATATGATATTTATTCATATGGTACTTTCTAAAGTATAATATTACAGTATGATAATTAGGTTTGTGCCTATTTTTTATGATATAAGTTTTAAGTCATATGGCTCAGTATAACAAATATTACAAGTGTATAAAGCTGTCTCTCAGCTAGAAGTTTACTAAGTTTTCATACTTAGTCTATTTTTCAACTTGGCATTTGTTTTAGGAAAATTATTTTGGGAGAATTGTTTCAGGGAATTTGTTTAAGTATTTCTAGATAAAAATTCCACAACAATTGTTCTAACAAAATTGTCTTTGGAAAAAAATCCCACAATAATTATTCTAAAGGGCATGTTGATAAGTTATAAAGGGCAAATCTAATTTTTTGAAAGACACTTTGTGAAGCCCTGAAGGGAACTTTAATAGGATTGTAGGACACTTTAAAAGTTTTGAAGGGTCATTTTTCATGAACTAAAGAGCACCTCTAATGTTCCAAAGGACACTTTATGAAGCTCTATAGGGCACTTTTAGAAGGATTAAAGGACACATGGAAATTTTTAAATGGTCAAATATTTGAATACATGATCATGATCAATAGCTATCACTTAATCATATAAAGATGATCTAACAAAGTGTAGATAAGTCAAATTATCAAAAATACCTTCAATTTAATGTATGAGTGACAAGTGTCACAATCATGGAGCCTACATAGGAAATCAATATAGTGGTTTAAATTTATAAGGTCAATGATAAATGTAGTATTTCCAAGTGTCTTAATAGTGGGAACTGATAATAGTGTATAGAAGGCACATGTTAGTGTCATGTGTCATGAATGCATGAGCTTGCTAGACAAAGGACCAATGTGTGTAAGCTTGTTAAAGATAAAGATTGAGGTTTTTAAAAGATATGACAATGAGTGTATTATTATATAAAGAAGATCTAATAGAGTGAGTCGACTCATATGGAATAAAGTGATCAATGTTTATCAATACAATTGTGATTTAAAGATCAAGCATGTTTGATAAGATCAATGGAGTGAAATCGATCTAAAGATCTCTACATTGAGCTTCTAGATAGAGATAAAGAACATGCATCTTTAGAGATCCAATAACACATGGAAGCTTGGGTCAGGAACATAAACATATGCATTTTAAAGGTGACAAATCTCAAGTTTGGAATCATACAAGGATCTAATAGAGAGTGTGATACTATCAGAGATTGATTAAATAAACATAATTTAAAGATGAGAAAATTGAATATGGATCATTAGATATTGGTGCCAAAGTAAAGATCAATAATCTACATTTAAAGGTTTGTTTATTCCAATGATCAAGCATTAGAACATGAAAGAACATGTAAGCCCTAAATCATGACACAGTCAATGAGATTGATTGATCCAATTAATCAAATCTATCTTAATGAGAAATTACATCAAAATTGGAGTCCAAAAAATGATATAGATAGTAATAAGACTATAAATTATTGTGGTAATGCATGGAATTGAGATGCGAGAAACTTATAGCTCAATCATAATGAACTAAAGTCCAAAATTAGCATGATGTGTTATAGTGAAAGTGTGAACACAACAAAGATATGGAACCCTAGATCAATTATTTATAAATATGACATCTATGATATAGTAAGTGGTTGTTGTTGTTTCTGCTAAAATCTAAATTGAGTTAAATAAAGAAAAGTAGAGAGACTACAAAGTAGAATTAAAGTGTGTCAAATGAAAATATAGAGATGGAGAGATAGAGACTACAAATAGAGTAACAAAGTGTGTCGATTAGAGATATATCTAGACACATAGAGAGAAATGAGTAGAGAGAAAAATAAAGGCATAAAAGGATGTGTAGATATTGAGTGGTTATATACTAGACTTGTAATAGAGAGTTAGAGTTGGATTCATTTATGAATCTACTTTGTATACATGAGTTGTAGTTCCATGGAGATTTTATATGTTGTCACCATCAAACAAGTTGAGTTGGTGCTCATATTAGGGATTGGTGTCTCCTTAGGATTAGTGTCCTTAAATGTGTAACTAGTGAGGTTTGTCAATGAGGCATTGAAATATGAGGTTGGACTAGAATAGTATATTTTAGCAATTATTCTCACTATGGTTTCTCCCTTTGGGTTTTCCACATATAAATCTTGTGTCATGTGTATTTTTTTATGATTTATATTTACATATTTGATTTAATCTATATATATCTATTAATCTATCCCAAAAGGTATTAAAGGACTAGTTTTAATTCGTATATTGATTCACCCCCCTCTTAGTATAAGGTTATGTTCCAAAAATTGGTATCATAGTGTTAGGTTCCTAATAGAGGCTTAATTATCTTAGGTATAAGTTGTAAGGATAACACATATGGATAATCAAGAAGGATCTTCATCAAATAAAACACCTCTCTTTGATAGATCAAACTATGCATTCTAGAGCATCAAAATGGAATCATATCTATCTTTATTAGGGTTTTATGTATGGATGTCTATGGTAAATGGATATACATCCCTTGTTACAACTCTTACCAATTAGGATTTTCAAAAGGAATATGAGAGAAATGCCAAGGCAAAGAATGTTATTCTTTGTGGACTGTCAAACATAGATTTTATCAAAGTGATGCATTGTCAAAATGCTAAAGATATATGGAACAAAATGAAGAGCATTTATGAATGAAATGAAAAGATAAAGTAGCCAAACTATAAAATTACAAATTCAAGTTTGAGAGTTTTAAGATGAATGAGGATGAAAATATTGTAGACTACCTCCTTAGGGTGGATGAAATAGTCAATGCAATTAGAGGCCTTAGAGAAGAAATGAAAGAATCAATCATTGTTGAAAATATATTCAGATCTTTACCATTAAGGTATGATTCTAAAATTTATATAATATAAGAAGCAAGATATCAAGATAAACTCACTATTGATGAGTTTTATTGGACCTTCATAGCCTATGACATGAGAATAGGATTAAAAAACACCTTCAAGAGAGAAGTTGCATTCAAAGTAGCCAAGAAAGTATAGGAAGAAGTGCCTACATTTGGATCTAAGGAGACTGATGAAGAAGAAGCTAAATTTATTAAAAGACTAAAAAGAGGATATATAAAGTATAGAGGTAAGTTATCTTTAAAATAATTTAACTAAAATAAAGTAGGACATTTTGCTACTAAATGCCCTCATAATAAAAGGGATAAATCTGACCACATAGAGAGTAGAAAAAAATGTGAAACCCTACAATCCCAAGAATAAGAACTTCAAAAACAATAAATGTCTATACACAAAAGAAGACAATTATTCAATGGATGAAAATGATAGTTACAATGATGATCATGACTATGCCTTTGTGGCTAAGGGAAATTAGTCCCTATTCATGGCATTAGGATCAACTTATGTAGGTCTAGATCATGAATAAGTTAAATAATTTAATGGAGAAGAAGGAGAAGGAGAAGTAGACCTTGAATGTAAACTCATATATGCGCTAGATGAGATTGATAATTTGAGAAAGGAAAACTCAAGGTATAATAAGCTTGGGAAAAAATAAATTGAAAAGGTGTCCAAAAGTCTTGAAAATTTTGATCAGATGGTAATTAGCCTAATGACACAAGTTGAAGAGGATAAAATAATAGAATATGTAGTCAAAATTGAACTATAATCTAAATCTAATTAAAGTATGAAGCTTGAATTAGAGATAGTGGCCTTGAGAAAAGAGCTTGAGAAAGGCAAATGTCAACTAGATAAAAGTCTAAAGTTGATAAGAGGATCAAACATTCTTGATGAATTGATCAATTCTTAAAATCCCTCAAAAGAGAGATTAGGTCTTGGATATGAAAAGGGAAAGAGTTACACTATTAGTACATCTGCTAACCTATATGAAAAATTCAAAGTAGAAGGAGAATCATGAGTAAAGAAATAAAAATCTTGCAAAGACACAAAGATAAAATTAAACACATTTGATGTGAAGAAAGATAAATCTAAAAATAAGCTTGAAGAGAAGATTAAGACAAAGGTAAGTAATGTTGATTGATACACCAAGGTTATAAAATTAAAGAAGCCACAACTTAGAGGATTTCCTTATGTTGTACCAAGAAGTGTTATGACCAAGTATTCCTCATCTTTTTATGGTTATTTTTATAGCTATAATCATTTTGGTCACAAGGCTAGTAATTTTAGATTTGTACCTACAAGGAGGATAAATTTTGTAATTATAAACTCATTTTCTCCTTTGTTAGATACAAATGTAATGTGTTATAATTACAATAATTTTGGTCACAATGCTAAACATTGTAGAACTAGCTTTGTAAGATCAAAAATACACAATGTAAAGAAAGATATGTCTCCTAGTGTGAACAAAGGTTTGTAAGTCTTTGATAAAGAGAAAAATAAGACATATAAGAAACCCAATAAAGTGTGGAAAGTGAAAAATAAATCCATGATTTCTCAAACTATATTCCATGCTAAGGAACATAATTTATGGGTGATAAACAATGGTTTCTAAAAGAATATAAATGGGTATAAGATAAATTTCACCAAATTGAGAAAATTTAAGGAAGGATATGTCAACTTGGGAGACAACACAACAATAAATATCAAAGGTAAGGGAACCTTGAATATAGATGGTAAATTACCTACACATGATGTCCTTTATGTTGAAGGATTGAATCATAATTTACTAAGTGTTATAAAAATGTGTGATAATGGATATAAGGTCACATCTGATGTAGAATAATACAAGATAAAGATATTTGGTAGAATATTTGTAGAAGGGAAAAGGATTGAGATCAATATCTATAATCTTTTTGAATTGAATGGAAATAGTTGCCTAATAGGAAAGCTTGATGAGAGTTGGTTGTGGAATAAGAGAATGGGTCATGTTAACTTTCATAACCTAGTCAAAGTGAGCTCAAATAAGTTTGTTAGACATATTACCAAGATAACCAAACTTGCGGACACTACTTTCAAGGAATGTCAACTAGGAAAGTAGCCAAGGGTCATATTTCAAATAAAGGAGTATAAAACTACAAAGCCTCTACAATTAGTTCATACTAATATTTTCGGTCTTACTAAAATAAGAAGATCTAAAGGAGAGAAATACTTCATGTTATTTATATATGAATACTCAAGAATTACATGGGTAAATTTTTTTTAGGATAAGTCTCAAGCCTTTGAGAGATTCAAGATCCTTAGAGACATGGTTGAAAATGAGATTAGATGAAAAATAAAATTCATAAGATCTAATAAAGGGGGATATTTTACCTCAAATGAGTTCATAGAGTATTGTGAGAAGCATGGGATCAAAAGGAATTACTCTGTAGCAAGGGCTCCATAGAAGAATGTAGTTGTTGAAATAAAGAATAGAACAATCAAGGAAATGGCCAAAACAATTTTAAAGGAGGACAAGTTACATGATGGATATTGGAGAAAAGCAATCCAAACAATAGTATACATCTTGGATAAAGTTAAACTAAGATTAAAAAGTGACAAAACTCTTTATGATATATGGTATGGAAAGCCTTCATCTTTTAAGTACCTTAGAGTGTTTGGAAGTAAATGCTACATCTAGAGAAAGGAGGATAAATTAGAAAGCTCTGAATCAAGATGTGATGAATGAATATTTCTTGGTTATTCAACTCAAAGAAAATCCTATGTATGATATAATAAAAGGCTAAATAAGATAGCTGAGAGAATCAATGTCAAGGTTGAAGAAGGCATAAAACATGTTGAACCTAACAAGCAAATCAATAATGAAGAGTTAGGTCTTGAAGAAGAAGCAAATAGTGAAGAAGTTGAGGAAAAGAATGAAAAAACACCTCCAAGATTTGTTCAAAAGGATTTTCCTAAAGATCATATAATTAGCAACAAGAATAAAGGATTTTAGACAAGAAGAAGAGCTACAATGAACAAGGAACAAGTAAGTTTTGCTCTAATGTCTGAAATTAAGCCTAAGATCTATGTTGAAGCCAAAAAGGATGAGAATTAACTAAAATCCATGGAAGAAGAACTGAGCCAAATAGAAAAGAACAAAAATTGGCCTTTGGTTCTAAGATCCTGAAACAAGAATGTGATAGGTACAAAATGGGTCTATAGAAAAAATCTCAATGAGGATGGAGCCATTATAAGGAATAAAGAAATATTGGTGTGTAAGGGATATGCACAAGTTAAAGGAATAAAATTTGAGGAAACATTTGCTCTAGTTTCTAGAATGGAAGCTATAAGAATATTTATAGCATTCTCTATTTATAACAAGTACAAAGTCCATCAAATGGATGTCATTTCATCTCTCTTGAATGGGAACCTAGAAGAGGAAGTATACATAGAACAATATAAAAGTTTTCAGTTGTCAGAACGAGAATATCATGTATTCAAACTAAAGAAAACATTTTATGCTCTAAAATTGGCACCTAGAGCATGGTATTCAAGATTGAACTAGTACCTACAATAACAAGGATTCAACAAAGGATGTGTAGATAGTAATCTATATTTCAAATTAGAATATGAGCATATGTTGATTGTTGTTATTTGTGTAGATGACATCATCTTTGGTGGTAGTAATAACAAAATGTGCAAAGAATTTTTTACATATATGCAAAAATAATTTGAGATGTCTATGCTAAGAGAACTTTATTTCTTCCTTGGTCTAAAAATAGCACAAAATTATGAATGGATATTCATATCCCAAACCAAGTATGCAAATGAGATGCTCAAGAAATTTGGAATGGAAGATAACAAACCAATTAGTACTTTCATGATAACTATATGCAAGTTGAGCAAAGAGGATGTCACTTGATGAAAATTAGATAATGTATAGATCAATGATATGTATCTTACTATACCTAATTGCATCAATAACTGGTATCATGCAAGTAGTGTGTATGATTTAAATATTTCAAGCTACTCGTAAAGAGTCACATGTCAAAGTAGTGAAAAGGATCTTTAGATACATCAAGAGCACAATTGACTATGGCATATGGTACCCAAAAATTAAATATTTCACTTTGATAGAATATACAGATGTTGATTGGGTAGGAAGTGTAGATTATAGAAGAAGCACTAGTGGTGGTGCATTTTTCCTTGGAAACAAACTTGTTTCATGGTTGAGCAAAAATCAAGAGGCAATTACTCTGTCTATAGTAGAAATAGAATATGTAGCAGTAGTGACATATTTCACTCAAGTCTAATGGATGAACTAAACACTCAAGGACATCAATATTTGAGTAAAAGTCACCTAATTCTATTCTTTGTGATAATTCAAGTGCAATAAATATATCCAAGAATCTAGTGATGCATCTAGAACCAAGCACATATCAATCAAGTATCACTTCTTAAGAGAAAAGGTTTTAGATCAAGAGGTCAAATGGAATTTATGACAACTAAGGTTTAGATTGCAGACATATTCACCAAACATCTTCCCAAAGAATAGTTTGAGTATCTAAGATAAAAGTTAGGAGTGGTGGCTCCTACATCACATCACTAGATCCTAGTGATAGGGCATGAGTCTAGGGGGAGTCTCATAGAAACTTTATTAATACCTTCAAGAAGATATAAATAAAATTGAGTGTTTTGAAGGTGTTCATGGAACATCTAGGCTCAGATGACCTAGAGGAATTTACTCATAGTGTTTTCAAGTTTGACAGGTCCAACGATCAGAAAAGTATCAATTCAAATTGATAGATGTAAAAAGAGAATAAATTGCTTCACATGCCTAAAAATAGATAAGTATCCTAAAGATTTTTTAAGTATTTGAACATGTGCATGAGAAAATTATTGACACCTTAAAAAGAGACCCTTTGTCATTAATGTCAAAGGGAGATAAAGTAGAATGGTGGTGCTATACTATGTAAGAATTCATTTTGAAGGTGTCTTGCCATTAATGACAAAGGATATTGTTATACATAGTAATTAATGTGTAGAGGATTGTCATTGATGTCAAATAAATCATGATCTATTAAAGCATTAATGATAAATATGTTGCATTAAATGGACATGTTGTAGAGACCTCATAGAGTTGAGTGTGTACTTTGAATGTTTATGGAAATAAAAAAAATAGTCATCTGAATCCTTTTGATCACATAGTTATCTTGATAAATATGGATAAGTAAATAGGTTAATTAATACTGTATTTGTGAATATGGTATTTTCTAAAAGAAATGATCACATTATGATAATTAGGTTTGTGCTTATTTTTTGTGATCTAAGTCATACGATTAAGAATAGAAAATATTACAAGTGCATAAAGTTGTCTCTTAGTTATAAGTTTACTAAGTTTTCATACTTAGTCTATTTTTCAACTTGGTATTTGTTTTAGGAAGTGTTTCAAGATAATTGTTTTGGGTAATTTGTTTAAGTATTTTTAGACAAAAATCCTACAATAATTATTCTAAGGAAATTATCTCCAGACAAAAAGCTCAAAATAATTATTGTGAAGGGCATGTTGAGAAGTTTCGAAGGGAACCTCTAATATTTCAAAGGACACTCTATGAAGCCATGAAGGGAAATTTTGAAGGATTATAGGACACTTTGAAATTTTTGAAGGGTCATTTTGCATGAACTAAATGTCATCTTTAATGTTTTGAAGGATTTTTTGTGAAGCCCCTAAGGGTACTTTCAAAAGGATTTAAGGTCACATGGAAATTTCTTAATGGTTAAAGATTTGAATACATGATCATGATCAAAAACTAGCACTTAATCATATAAATATGATCAAATGAATCATAAAGAAGTTAAATTGTCAAAAGGACCTTTGAGTTAATGTGTGAATGACAAGTGTCATAATCATAGAGCCCGCATAGTAAATCAATAGAGTAGTTTAAAGTTAGAAGGTCAATGATCAATGCAAGATTTCTAATTGTCTTAATAATATGAACTAACAATAGTGTACAAAAGGCATGCACTAGTGCCAAGTGTCACAAATGCATGAGCTTGGTTGATAAAGGACCAGTGAGTGTAAGCTTGTCAAAAATAAAGATCGAGTTTGTCAAAATATTTTTATGGTGGTTGGATGATCGTATAAAGAAGATATAATGGAGAAAGTGGACTCATATAGAATAAAGTGATCAATATTTATCAACATAGTGGTGAGTTAAATATAAAGCATGTTTGAGAAGATTGATGGAGTGAAATCAATCAAAAGATATAGGAAGCAATGAGATGGATAAAAGATCTCAACATTTAATGTCTAGACATAGATAAAGAACATTCATCTTTGAAAATTCAATGACATGTAGAATCTTGGGATAGGAAGATCAATGGACATGTTTTAAAGGTGATAAAGCCAAAGTTTGTAAACATGCAATGATATAATGGAGAGAATGAATCTATCAAAGACTGATCGAATAGTTGTGATTTAAAGATGAGTAAATTGAATATGGATCATCAAATCATGGCACTAAAGTAAATATCAATGATCGATATTTAAAGTTTTGTTCATACCAATAGTCAAGCATTGGAACATGCAAGAAAACCCTAAATCATGACATAGTCAATAAGATTAATCGATCCAACTGATAAAATATATATTAATGAGAATGTGCATCAAAAATCAAGTTTAGAAAATGCTATAGATAACAATAAGACAAGAAATTATGGTGGTAATGCATGAAATTGAGATGTGGGAAACTTACAATTCAATCATAATGAACTAAAGTCTAGAACTGGCATGATGTCTTATAGTCTGAGTGTGAACATAGTGAAGATATGAAACCCTATATCATTTTTTATAAATATGACATATACGATACAATAAGTGGTTATTTTTTCTACTTCTAAAATATGAATTGAGTTGAATTAAGAAAATTAGAGATACCTAAGAGTAAAGTTAAAGTGTGTAAAATGAAAATATAGAGACATAGAGACAGAGACTATAGACAAAGTGATGAAGTGTGTTGAGTAGACTTATATCTAGACACATATAAATAGAGGAACAAAGAGAAAAATAAAGGCACACAGGGATGTGCAGATATTGAGTGGTTATAGACCAAACTTGTAATAGAGAGTTAGAGCTAGATTAATTTATGAATCTATTTTATGTACTAGAGTTGTAGTTCCATGTAGATATGATTAGTTGGTACCATTAATTAATCTAAGTTGGTGCTTAGATTGTGGATTGGTATCTCCTTAGGATTGGTGTCCTCAAATGTGTAACTAGTGAGGTTTGTCAATGAGGCATTAAACTATGAGGTTGGATCAAAATAGTAGATTCTAGCAGCTATTCTCACCATGGTTTTTCCTTTTGGTTTTTCCATGTATAAGTCTTATGTCTTGTGTATTTTTGTATGATTGATCTCTATATATTTGATTTAATCTACATATATCTTTTAAGCTATCCCAAAAGGTATTAAAAGACTAGTTTTAATTCATATACTAATTCACCACCCCTCTCAGTATAAGATTGTGTTCCAACACCTATAGATTTATATATGAAAATGGGGGAGTTCTTAATTATATGTTCATGAGATATAATCAATCAAATAATAATATTATGAAAGAAGTGTTATTAAATCTCCCATGGATATTATTAATAATTTATAGGGTGTAGCCAAAACATTATATAATATAAATGGTTCAATAAGAGATGAAAGGGCCGAATCTGCCCTGAATGGGAATATATCTTAGTATTATAATATTATGAAGGATATGGAAGCCAAAATTAAATTTATAGGTAAGGATAAAATAAATAAAACTTATGCACATTTTAATTCAATGTTGGCACTAGATTTCACACTAGACCTAAACCACATAGCCACAAAAAGGGAAAACTTGTTAGAATGGCACAAGGATATGCATTCCTTAGTGAAATAGTTTATCACTCATGAGAAATGATAAATATATATTTTTAAAGATATGAGATTCACTAGCCTTTACACTCCTCTGGGGTAATTAGTCACAATGCCATTTAAAAAAAAAATCTATAGGTATCTACTGATAGCTTTTAGGTTAAAATATAAGGGTTTGTGTATAAGAATAATGAGAAAATAATATAGTTCTTAACTTTTGTACCAGATAAGGTGAAAAATATAGATACATTCAATGTATCATTTAAGGCCTCTATGATTATCCATGAAATATTGATGGCTAAGCTTCCATAGTTATTTATAAGGTCTATCATTGACTATGAGACAATAAAAGTATAATTTGACTTGAGTTTTGATTTATATATAAATTTGCAAGAACTAAAGCATGTAAATATTTTAGTGGGTACACCATATGTTCCTAGCTACCAACTACTCAGTCTCAATTTCTAGGGTATATAATGGTGCAAACATTAAAGGGGCTCATTTTTGTCACACTTGAAGTTATAGTGCCACCAATACCCCCATTCACTATAATTACAATTCTAGTGGGAAAAAGTGCAATAATGACATTGTCTAAAGTTGTAAATGCAATAATAATAACCTAGCCTCTAGACATATAGTCTTCATCTTTGAGTGGTACAACATAAACACCATAGGTAGTATTTATGTATCAATGCACATTTGAGTTATGAATAAAGTCTTATTTGTATTTTTTTGTATCTAAGAGTTATTTTTTAGGAAGGAGTATTATTTATTTCATACATTGTAAACATTCATGGGATGCATGAATTTTTGACATGGTCTTATTTTAGAAATTATAAATTTGGACTTTTCTATAAGGATGAGGAATCCTCATCCCATGAATATATATACTTGTACATTATCCATTCCCAAAAATAATAATTTTTGAAATTAAGGTTGATAATAATTTTTTAGCATTATTTTATAAGTTTATTTTGATGTGTGTTTCTATTCCAAACCTTGTGTATCATTGAGAAAGTTCTACAATATTGGTATTTTAGTTATTTGGGTTGTGTAGAATTGAATTTGATAAAATTATTTATATTGTGTTATTATCTATTTTTATTTATCTTTGTTTATTAATCATAATCTCCCAATAATAGAGGATGTGAAATAACAATCTAGTATTGTTAGCAACCTTTGATTATTAACATTGAATTTACTGTATATGTTTTCTTTGACTCCTAACTATGTTTGTATATTTTATGTGTTCATAAAAACTTCTAGTATGAATTAGTTCTCGATAAATTTTCCAACCCATAGTAGAAGGACTATACTAAAAGGGTTTCATCTATCTTTGAGTCATAAATCTTCTTTTTTCCCCTACCTTTCCCTCCTTTTATACTTTTTGATCCAGTTCACTCTAGGTTAGAATCCATCCAACCACCTCAAACATAATTTGGGTTTCTTTTATACTTTATCACATCCAAAACATCTAAGGCAAATAACCCACTTCTCATTGTTATTCCACCATGTGGTTATTTATGAAAATGAATGCCATAAAACTCATACCTTGGAGCAAATTTCATTACCATTCCTAAAATGTTAGAGTCTAAATCATAATATTTTTGGAATAAAACCCATATCAATATGCTCTCATTAGTCACATCCAAATCTAGTCAGTATTTTGTACAAGACACATGTGGCAAGGTTAGACACCTACATCAATCTAATTATCCAAATCCAATACAAGCATCTAAGGACACATAAAGAATATTAATAGAATATGATTATTATTCTAGGATTAAATTCTAGTCCACTTCCATATGATTTCAGATCAAATCTACATATTCACAATAAACCAAATAAGTATCATTTATTTCTAATTCATTGTAATATATATCAATAGTTTTACTTTACTATTTTTAGTAACCTCAGTTGTATAAATTTAGAATACAATATGTTTATAGTTTCTATTAGATTATCATGCTCATTAGGTTAGTTCACCAACCTTGGTGTAAAATATAATCTAATCCTCTTAACCATAGATACCCCACATATCTAAAATTTTGGGTTATATTTTTTGGGAACTCTACCTTTAGTATCCAAAACCCTAGTGGATTTAGGGTTTCTTATTTTCTTGTAATTTCTAATTTTTAAACTACAAATATTTTAAATTAGATTTATATTTATTTCAAAGGAATTAATCATGGATGCATATATTATTTGCTTCCTTTTCCAATATTTCATAGTAATCCTTGTTTTATATAATTCATACATGGCTAAATTAAATAAAAACCTAAGAAAGGATAAGAATCAAACTTACTTATACAACTCTTTTTACAATTTTATATATCTAGTATCTAGAGTTAGAATGCATGTTCTCAAGTCTTTGTTCCACCTAGATCCTATTAAAATTACAACCACAATCATGTACCCATTATTAAACTATGGTTTATATTAGATTTTTTGGTCCACATTTTCACTACTAAAAAAGGTAAGGGTGCCCAACTTATCTTGCCACCTATTAATATCCAAAAAGTTCTAGTTAAGCCTAAAGTTTTTATTGACAAATTTAACAACACACATGCTAAAATTTCAATCATCAAACTCCTAAAATAAGCTAATATATAAAGGATATACTATATGAAGCATTGTATGACACCCATATACCAAGTGATATTGAACCAACTTATTTTATAGATAGTATGCAAAAAAACAATTTTAATGTAAATATAATTACATTTGATCCCAAATATATACTATCAAAACATATTATTCACCAAGATTTTCCATTATTCATAAAATTTAGTATTTAAAGAATTTGATAATTCATGTACCCCCTATGGCCAAATCACATTAGATGTGTCACTAGGGCCAAAAATAGTTCCAACTACATTCAAAGTAATGTCTCAGTCATTACAATATAACATGATTTTGGTTAGATCATGGAAAAATACCATATAATTTGTCACATATACATTACATCGATGTGTGAAATTTATACATGATGGTACCTTATTCATAATGCTCGTTAATGATGAACCCTTAAATTTTACAAAAATGATACATTCTGACATAGAAGGGACACCTAAAATGGTACCACCTCAAAATGTATTCCACTTGAAAATATATAAACATATGAAATGGGTGAGTCAATAACAATGACTCATGTAACTTAAGAGAAAAATAAATCACTAACCACTCAGGTGCACATGGATGCACATCAATAGAAAGAACCATTACCTAAAACACCAATGATATAAAAACAAAAAGAAATTCAAACATTCAAGCTTCCTTTATTGATCAATACTAAACAATAAGATGACAAAGTTTTAGATTAATATGATAGTGATGATGAATTCTATAATATCCCCTTCAAATAGGGAATATAGAAAGACAAAAGCTCTGAACAAAGATATGATTTTTGCAAGATAAATTCGAAATAAACAAATAAATCATAGTACAATCTCTTATTTATTCACTCAGACTATTACAATAGATGTCCTCTATCATGCATATAAAAGAATATTCAAATACGGTCTTAAAAACTTGGGATTTTACAAATCTAGAAATAAACCCTGAATTTGGAATTGCTATGGTTTCTATGTCGACACATAGTCACCATCATCGGTTGATATACTACCGACGTTGATCGCTGTTGGTCAGCTTCTCTATCGACATTGGTATTCAGTCGGCCAATGTTGATCACTGGGATGCTGATGTCAGTCTCTGAGTTGTCTGTGGCTCTATACAACCTAATGCAGAATTGTATGAACTTGCACGGATCGGTACAGATTTCATATAGAAGCAAGATAATGTGTTGCGGCCTCTATGTTGGATACCAGATCTCAAGGAATATGGCCCTAATACATCAAAGCTTAATTTGGATAATTATTGAAAGCAAAACCTAATGAAATAAATACCTGAAACACTGTGATAACTTCTATGTGAATTTATCTCTCAAATCATCTGAAATACTATGATAACTTTTGTGTGAAGTTATCTCTCAAACCTGTAAACCCCTGTGATAACTTTTGGATGAAGCTATCTCTCAAATTGGAAATAGATCAGCTGATATCTCATAACCTTTGAATCACACACACTGAAGAGTGGACGTTCTCTAATGCAAATGGAATCTTGGAACCCTTGGCTCAGTCTTCACAGAAGAATTCTTAGCAATCAAAATCAATAATCATATCATAATCTCATAATGACTCTTCCTCCTATGAGAAACCCTTATATCCTCTAAAAAGATGCACTTACCCTAATTAGGGTTTCTTAAATTAGAATTAGGGTTTCATAATTAAAAATAGGCTAAATAATTAATATTTAATTAAATCAATCAAATATTAATATCTCCCTCAATACATGTCTGAAAGAGCCCAAACGAAAGCCAACTAGAATAATTTTGCAAGTTGAAGCTAAGCCAATCTCCATCAAGACCTTCTATCCATCTTATTAGCATACGAAGGTCACATAATAGGCTAATCCTCAAATCTGAAGATGTCAACTGAAAACAGGACATTACAATCTGCCCCTCCTAAAATTGCTTGTCCCCAAGCAATCTCAGAACAATAAACCAATCAATCCACCTGGATCCCAAATTTATTCATGATCTATACTGATGACAATCAACACAAGCTCCTACAATATCCTCTGAAGTATGACCAAGAGGAATTGATAATCAAACTAGTGAATGAAACTCAACCAAACTCCAAGATTACAAATACCATAGTCAAGAACCCATGAGAAACAAACTCTCAAAGTATCATAACCCAAGTAGAATGGACAACTCAAAATGTCAATTCCATCTACAAAAGATGGTGTCAATCCATCCCATAACTGATCCCTCTGTAAAGGTGGCACAACCAACTGTACCACACTGTCATCGGTGTGAGAAGAATCAATCTGGAAACTCAACTCCACTGGTATGCCAAACTCATCAAGACCAAGTACTGCTAAATCTTGAACATGTGTGTCAGCCCCAAAAACATGTGCCTCAGCTACAACTATAGGAATGTACTCACCACCAACCATCTCAATATACAAATGGACTGGGTCTGGCGCTAGTGAAGACTGCAAATGCTCCAACTCCTCAGTCACCTCAGCCAAATGAAACTGTGACTCCTCATAAGCCAAATACGTACTCTCAAGAATCTCAAAAGTCACCTCAAGCTGTTGAGTAAGCTCACTCACCTTATCTTCCTTGACTAGTAATGCATCATACACTGTACTGCCCCACTCCATAAGATAATCTCTATCAGCTACCAACTACATATAATCCTGTCTTAGAATCTGAATAGCCTCCCATAAAGAGTGGATCTTTGTCAAGGACAAATAACTACCTCCCTAATCAATTCTAGTAAGATAACCCCATCCATAAACTACTAACAACTAACGAGCAGCATCGAAATGCTTGCAAGCGGTAGCAATGTCTCGCTCACTAACTCTCAGCTGACTAGACACATGGTGGTACTGGCTAGATTGTCTCCTACAATCCTCCTCTGATGCACGGTCCAAAAGAGTAGACTCAAAATCACTGATATATAGAGTACTACCAACCATATCTATGAATCAACTCCAAAGATCATATCAACATCAATAGTATCAAAAACTATAGCATCACTATCTAACTCCTCCATATCGAAAGAAACTGTCGGTGAAACTAAGTCCTCAAAACTATCCACTGCATTCTCCTAAGTGTCATCTGTAATAATCAGATCCTAAGACTCTTCTAAAATCTCTATCATAACTGAGAGATCATCAAAACTCAGTGTACTAACATTTGAGTACACCTCTACACTCTGAGTGCAAGCATCGAACTCATCCTCATCTAACTCTGAAGAAGTTGCTACTGAAACTATCTCATCGTCACCATCTCCTATCTCATAAGAATCATGGGACATGTTTTTGCCCTATCTAACTGATCTATAGTGCTCTCTCCTCAGCTTAACAAAGTGATCAAAAGACACCCTCTCCTGAACTTGAGGTGATAATAACTCCCACTCCTCATTCGCTGTCATATATCGTGTGGATTTGTCTTCGAATGTAGGGTCTGAAAGAAATTCATTCATCCTCTTTAGGGTTTCAGCCAACATATTCAAACTTTGCACAAATATAGATAAGCAAATCAGAGCTTTGTTAAAGAAAAAGGAGCCCTAAGAAAGGGACATTACAGTGGTATCAGAGCTTTATGTGTTTCTATATTCCCTGTTTGAAACATTACAAATTCCTCATGATATAACTAATGAAAAATTTAAAAAAATTAGTTTTGATCCACTTAAACATATTTTTCATAACCTATTCACACTTACAAGGCCTATTACTTATAATTTAAATTTATCACCAGAGGATAAAAAACCACATTCAGATAAAGGTAAGGAAAAATTAATAGATGAACATGTTAATTATTTCTATTAAATCCATCCCTATTGTCTTAAAACATGAAACAAACCTTTGAAGGGACTAATGTAAATACACTATGTGAGCAATATGGAGTCCTCATAAAAACTTCCATAGTATATTATCTAGATCTTAGTTGATCCAGGCACCAATTTAGGCGACAATTCGGGTGACAATTCCACCCCAATTGACGACAAAACTTTCAGGAGCCATAACTTTTGCACCGTAGCTCCAATTGACTCACCGTTTGAACCGTTGGAAAGCTAAGAATGAGGAGAGCGTTGTGAAATGGAATTGAGCTCTACTCAATGAATTTTTACCCTATAAATCCCAATAGAAGTGCCTCAGATTTTAATTTTAGTAGTGCAGTCTAAAAATAGTAATTCCTTAAATTTTGTATTGTTCTAAGTATTGGAAGTCAAACCACTTCATCTCCCTTGATATTGGTGACCTTCCACATCCTCCCCGTGCTTTCAAATTGTGTATAAATGAAGAGGTAACCTGAAATGCGAAGGCAGACATCTCTTCCCAGAGATAAGCATATATTTGTATTACGATCTTGAGTAATTCTACATCTCTTCTCAGAGAATTCATTGTTACTATGTTATTTTTATGCTATTGAGATATTTATCAACCAAAACTTTTGATTTTTTGATCATTAGTAAATCATGATGTTCTAGATTTAATTCTTCCTATGTTACTTGAGCATTGCATGATATATTTACCTACTAGTAGACATATATAAGGTAGTAAACTCATCCCTAAAAAAGGATCACTATATTGTGATTATCATCAAATCACTAGCCATAATAAAAATCAATGTGTGGCATTGCAAAAACATATTTAAAAATACAGAGGTGATGTTCACATACAGGTTGTGCCCAAAAAAAAAGACCAAATAATTACAATATTTTCACACAATAGTAATATTTAAATTTATAAAGGCATGAAAATATAACAATTACCACAAACATGGATGGTGTTTCTTTCTCAAATTTAAAAATTGATAAAAATAACTGGGACACTATTTTTAATTTCTCATACTTACCTACATTGGGCCATATTATAGAGGAAGTAAAACATTATTCTATTTTCCCCAAATATCTTGGATATATTTACTTACCTATAGCATGTGGACCTAAACTGATAAATACCATCATATGGGTAATGGATATTAAACTAGATCTCACATTTTCCTTAGACAATATTGGGCAACTAAAATGAAGGAAATAATTTGTACCATAAATATGTGTCCTATAAATTTAAAAAGAAATTAGTATTCATACCACATAATTAACACAATGATAAACCTATAGTAGTGCATATGGAATTCCTTTACTAGATGATACTAAATCACTATATATTATGTGTCATAAACATTGGTGGAAGAAAGAGGATCCTAGAAAACCATCAGATAGTCATTTATCTTTTGATTGGGAGGAAACATCTCCTTTAATTAAAAATTAATATTTATAAATCAAAACAATTAAACTAGTCTAACCTAAGGTTTAAAACATCAAGTATTCTAAAAACATAAAAAAATTAAGAATTTAAAAAAAATGCCATAATTTTTAGCATGTTCCTAGTTGTACCATTTTTTATACATATGTTATTTGATCCATATTATGAGATAGTATATAATTCCTTTACTATATACACATATGTTTCATGCTTAATTTTAGTGTAATATGGGGATACCCATGTACATGATATATACACATATATATGTTGGGTCTTCCCTCCACTCACATCATAAGTATGTTTGGGGTGTTTGCTTTTTGATCAGGATACACCCAAATTATATTATCCTATGATCACTTTCCATTATCATATTTAAACTTATATATTTTCACATGATTGTATCCATGATTATATCTTTCCTGGTGTAATTTATATGCTATGTATTTAACATTTCTTGTAAATGCATATGTTTAGAAAATACTATCTTATGTTCATGTTGGTTTCCTATATTATATTATTTCATTTATGCACTTCTTTGAGTGTGGTCCTACCTTACTATTGTCTTGCATTGTATTGATTGTTTGAACATTTTAATATTATCCATTTATTGTGTCTCTCATGTCTTTTCTAGCCTATTTGGTCATTTTAATGTCATTATATGTTGTATGAACATTTGAATATGTAGTTTATATATTTTGTGGACATTTTAAAAGGTCATTTCCATTTACTTATGTGACATTTAAACATGTCCCTTGTATTAGGTCTCCTTGGACCATTATATTTTTGAAATACTTTTGATTTACCTTATGTGTGTGATTGATTACTTGATGAGCTTGTACTTTTACTCTTTAGATGTTTCCATGATTTATATAATGCATCTTTGGACTTCATATGATCAAATATTATGGGATTCAATGCCATATTTACCTAGAAAATAATTCATATATGTTACATGATCCATGCATAGCTTATAAAATTATATTATCTTTTTGAGGTAAGGTAACTACTAGATTCTACTTCCCCTCACCTCAAAATGGTGGGCATATCAGTGGGGGCATGTCATATAGGCATGAATTCCACATTTTAAAAATTATAAATTATAGTGGAGGCATGCCAAAAAGGCATAACCTCAACACTTATTCAATGCTCAACATTTCCACATTTGCATTGATTTTAGATTAACCATATTTTAAAGTTGTATGATTTAGATACATATTTATGGAAATAGTATACACATTGGTATTTTTATTATACCCAAGTTTTATCTTAAGATATATATGAGGTGCATATTCCATGTAAAGGGAACTTTAAATTATAAAATAAATTCAATTTCCAAATTTCAAATATTATTATGGATTGTTATCATACCTAGGATGGACTATTATGGATTTTTATCAAGCTTATATACTATAGCATTTGGCTCACTTTTGGAAGGTTGATTTTATTAAATCTCTTAATATTACCAAACTTATAAATTAGATTGGATTAAATCATATAAATTTACTATACTTATAGGTTGGATTTGATTAAATCATCCACCTTCACTATATGTATAATGTGAATTGATTAAAGCATTCACACTCACTAGATTATGCACATCTTTGGGTTACATTATTGAGATGAAATAAGATCAATGCACTTGTTATAACTCACATTTACACTAAGTTTATGGGCATGTGTCATGTGATATCTCTCTATATATGTACTTATAGGTTTATAATTGTCATAATCTCATCTTCAATTCTTCATAATGAGGCATCATTTCAAATTAAATTGCCAAAAGTCAAGATGGTTGCACTGACACACATGTGTACTCCTAAATTTAATATTTTTACTTTCAATCATTTAAAATTATTTCAATTTCATATTTCATACACTTATTACATACTATAGCATGCTCTTAGTTACAAGTTAGTCTCCAATAAAGCACTCAAGTTGGGCTCACACAAAGACAAGGTGTATTATACACAACAAAGTATGCATTTATTTCCTTTAAACTATAAATTTCATTACTATATTAAAATTGGGGGGGGGGGGATGTAAATACTAAAATATTATTTATATAGTACGCCATTCCTCACCTAGAAAACACATGGAAATCACATACAACTTGCAAGTAAACATAAAAAATAACTTAATCAAGCATTCAAGTGATCAAACCTACCATATTAATCCCTATTTCCATAAGATTCAAAATCTTAGTATTTATAGAGTTCTAAAGCATTCAAAGCATAGGCCATGAGCCATATTTTCCAAGTTATAAGCTAGGTCACTATGTCTCTTTACTTATCACACATTGCATCCTTGTGCACATAAAATCCAACACATAAGGGAAAAATACAGAATTATGAGGCCTTATTTAGAGTATTGGATATGTAGGAAGTACCCATTGATAGATAGGTCCTTGGGGAAACCTAAAACCATGAGCCTACTAACCCATTTTTTTGACAATCACTCAAAGGTTAAAGATCTAGGGTTTCATATTTTGATAAAGAATGGTAGCTTGTGTGACTAATTCAAAGAAATAGTAATAAAGGTGATAGAAAACCAATAAGTCTTTTATTGGTTTCAACCATATCCAATTATAATTTTATGTAGGACACTCACGGTAGGGTTAGATACATGCGTTGAATTAATTGTCTAGATCTGATGTAAGCATATGAGACCACAACAAGAATATTTTAAAAATATGATGATTGTTTTAAGATCACCTTCCTATCAAATTATATCTTATTATTTATTATTCCTCCATTCACACAATAAATAATATAAGTATCATTTTTTTCAAATTCATTTAAATATATATCAATAGATGTACTTTACTATTTTTAGCAATCTCAATTGTATAAATTTAAAATATTATTTATACTATTTTTATATTAAATTGGCCTACTAATTATGTTATTTCACCACCCTTGTGTAAATTTAATATAATCCCCTTAACCTTAGATACCCATAAATATAAAATTTAAGTTTAAATAAATACATGCGTGTACTAGATCCATGATACACAAGCCTGTAGATGTTGGACCTTTCCTCTACCCATGTGACACACAACATTAAGGGATTTTGATTTTATTTATCATGATTTATATGGGTTATATTTTTATGATAAATTTATATTATCATGTTGAGATTATATAATAACACTTAAACATGTCTATACTCATGCTTACATATTACATAATGTGATAGATATACTATACTACATGGCATTTCACTAATGTGTATGCAGGGATTACTATGATATGATTGTGATAGTTTCATAAAATTCAATTATTCATATTCTCACATGGATTACTTGAGTGTAATTTTTATTTTATACTTTTTTTTATTGTGGAACAGTTAAACATGTTTCTTTTTTGTTTTCCAAAGTGTCACTAAGTGTTTTTTTTGGTATGCAAACATTTTAACATGTCATCCCCTTTGAGTGTGAAACATTTGAGCATGAACCTTATTTTTAATCTCTTTAGACCTATTTTATGTGGCACTAAGTGATCTTTTGTTTGTGTTTGGTTTTTTTTTTATCTTGTGCTTGTTACTTATAAACATTTCCATGATCCATATCATGTAGCTTAGAAATTTTTATGATTGGATAATGGGAGCATCATTGATACATATAGTTTGACATGATACTATTATATGCTTATTTATTACATGTTTGATATAAATTTAGAATATTTATAGTATCCTTTTGAGATAAGGTAACTATCACATTGAATTACCCTCACCTCAAAAGGGGGTCATATCATTAGGGGCATGTCATAGAGACATGACTCCACACACAATATAATTGGAAACTTTGGTAGAATTTGATATAGTTTACATGATTTAGATATACACTTGGGTTATAAATATATGCATTTGTCATAAATTTTCACATATTTTGGATAGATATATTTAGACTTATGATAGATATTATACATAACTTATAGATCAGATGTTATATTTTTATAGATAATTCATATTGAGACACATTGTATGTGCATATTACATGTAAATGCACCACATTATAGATACATATTTATATTGTATACACATTTATGCATTGATTAATATTTTATATATCTATAATAGTTGGCTCCCTTGAGTAGCGTAGTTCATTTTAATCACCCTTAAAGGCCTTAATACTAATTCTCTTTTGCAAGTTGTTATGGTTACACCATTTGACCTAGGTGAGATTGGCTAGATTCATTGAATTGGGTTTACATTAGAGTTGTGTGATTAAGATTCAATGATCTTGATGGCCATATGCAGTCACATAAAAATGACACTTAGGTGATAAGAGTGATACTTGAGACCAAGTATCCCTAGATTATCCCTAAACCTATCATAGGTCCTATTTTCACACATATACAACCTTTGTGTGGGCTATAAACATTCTTAGTTGTAACTAAATTAATCTTAGACCCTCATTATTTCATCCTAGCCCTCTATGCCTTAGTTTATGCCACATGAACACTTGTACCATAATAAGAACAATAGTGACACATGGTGCTTGTGTCTCAATATTGGTGTTACTATAATTTCCCTATTTTTTTCCATAAATAGACATATTTAAAAGTCTTAGACCACCTAGGGTTGGAATAGACCTATTTTTACACTTGTAAAATTACCATAACAATATATATACATGGATTTTATCTTGTTAACCACTAGATGGAAATTTTATGTAAATTACATATGCAAACTTAGAACAAGTTGTGCATAATTAAGGTTATCAATCCCTATTCTTCCCTACTTATATGTACTATCATCTACAACATTCCTAAGCTCAGATTACTTAGATTTATAGTCTCAATCACATTTAAAGAACTTAGTTCAATCATCATACTAGATTCACTTACACTTTAACTAATACTTAGGTGGGGAGAACAACATTGGGCTTAATCCCTCCTTAGAGTATTGGTATGTAGGCAATTCTCATCAAAATGAAGTGTTGAGCATGTCTAGCCTACCCTACAAAAAACACATGTTTTTGCCTTTATCAACTAGATACCGTAGTAACATGGAGGATTATGTTTTGATCATAAAATCAGTCAAAATAGGCCATCTACAAGGTTTCAAAACTCATGCATATAGGAATGGGATTAATAGACCTAGACATAGGTGCATCTAAAAGTTCAAAAAAAAATTGCACAAAAGACACTACCACTAAAATAGGAACACTAGTGCCACATTATGCTACTATCCAATTAGGGTGCCACTATCCAGAATGGGCTTTTACATATAAATCTTATTTATGACACTTAGACTAGCCTCTGCCTCAATTTTTAGCCTCTAGATAATCTATCTTAGTTGTTTTCCAGCTAAGTTCTTATTGTAATATTTATTTATATTTTTAGAAGGGTCAAATTAAGTCAATTTTGTGATAAATCAATGGTTGTATTTATTGCATATTTATACCCTGATTTACTATACTAAACTCTTTAAAAACATATAATTTACATTATTCTAAGTCTTAAAAGATTAAAACACTTTGGCACAACTCAACCTTACACAAGATTTGAAGCATAATCACTCTCTAATTCTCCTCTTCACATCTCAAAGGTTTATTTTTTATCCTCCACTACAATTATTCATCAAATAAGAATCATAACCAAATCAAGTTACCAAGGGGAAACATGGTTGCCTCAACACATAAGTTTAATCCTTCCTTGCTCTCTTTTCTTTAAAGTATTAAAATTATTCAATTTTCATATTATGTGCACTAATTATATATTAACATGCTCTTAGTTTTAGGTGATATATAAAGAAAAAATGCAAACACGGCTCAAGTTAAATTAAGTTGTGATGTACACACCATAGTACACACTTATTTCCTTTTAACTTATTAATTTCATATTTATTAATTACTAGATTAAAGTGGGGTGGATTTAGATTCTAAAATATGATTTTACATGATAAACTAGTCCTATACACTTGAAAAATATCACTCATTGCTCAACATTTTAGTTCATGAGTTTACTACTTTTGAAAGGTTTGTATTTTCCATCTCACTATGACTAATTAATTATCCTATAGTTTGACCCTGATATTCTAATTAACAAGATCACTTTTATCCCATAGTATGCATAAAACCTTATTCATATCCAACTCTAGTAGTTTCATATCTTCAAAAAAAATTTATCCTCCTATACACTACCATCTAGACTATGACACTAGCATCGATGCTAGTATCCCAAGTTTGACACTAGTGCCTAAGCCTTGTAAATGATCAAATTTGTAAATATTTTGACATGTGGGTCAGAATATTTATGTTTATTAACCCTCCCATGAGATCATTTCAAAATGTGTTATAAATATATAAGTAAAATACCATTCATTATTATCAAGTATAAATCAAGCTCACATATATCTTATTCTAAAAAAAATCACATCTTAAGCTTACAAAATTGACCTAATCTTCCCTATTCCTAAATTATTCATAGAATTAGTTTTATCACACATCTAAAACATTAAAAAATCAACCCATGAGAATTATTTTAAAGTTACAAGCTAGATCATTACATGCACTCACACATAAGCCTACATAAGTAGGAGGACTACATAGATTTAAGGAACTCTTTATATTATATGTATATGTAGGTAGTGTTAATTAATATAGGGATATTTAAGGTTATCTTAACTTCACTTTAGCCCACTATCCCCAATTTTTTGAGGTGGTATGCCCTAATTGGTAGACCTAGGTTTTATGATGCATACTAATATCTAGAACATATGTGAAAGACACAAATAGATAATTTTAAAGGTGATAATGAACCTTCATAGGCTTAGGTGTTTTTCTTAGAAATTATATATATTATTTACATGATAGAAGCACAAAAACTAGGACAAAAGCATCAATGTTAGTGTCCATATTTTGATGGTAGTGTCCAAGGTCTAGAGAGATTTTCTTTAGAATTTAATGAATTAGGGTGGAACATCAAACTATATTATATTAAATGTATAATTATTATATATACCTTCAAATTATTCAATAATATAAGTATTATTTCTTCTTCATGTTGTAACTTTCATAATTTTTTTGGCGTTGTACTTTATATATTTAGCATTATATTAGAATATTTTGAATTTAAATTATTAAATTGACCTAATTTTAAAATATATTATCCTTTTTATTTATTGGTATATCATCCCAATAGCCCTTACTCTTTACAGAAAATTTAACTCTAGGGGACTATGGATTCATTGGATACATGTCCATCCACAATACAAGCACATGGGTAAGCAAATTTTTACCAAAAACTACACATAGTGTTTAGAGCCTCACTCATGTTACCAAGTAATCAATTAATTTGATTAGTTACTCTTATTGATACCAATATTTTCCCCATCCTCATGGAGGATTCATTCCATGGATTTGAGAGGAGGATGGGCATACATGCCACTAATAGACATTCTAGTGTTGATACCTCATATTGCTTCTTAGCATAGGAGGAAATGATAATAGAATGCCTATCCTAAAGGGTAGAATATGATCCAAGGGTTGATAATAATGTGTCCCTAATAAAATATTTGCTAACTATAAATTAAAAAATACGTCACCTAACAATATAAAAGGTCATCAAGGTGTTGGGTTTTGGTGGTATAGTGGTAGAGGTGTGTGGGAGCTCATAGAATCTAGAGATAAGATTACAATAATGTATTTGGTAGCATAAAATATAGGAGACCATACTTATATATAATAAATAGGTTTAAAATTTATTAATTATTTTATATCACTTTATTTTCTAAATGAATAGATGTGTATGTCAGGGATTAGTGATATATTACTTTATGATTTTTGATATGTATTGGGATTTTAAAAGTGAATTAATTTTATATTAAAATGTAATGATAGAGACTATGTAGTATAGATACATGTTTTATGCCACTCACTATGAGATATTATATTCCATCCTATTAGATATTTATAAGGTAGTTATCTTGGAACATGTAGCACCATTTTTGGGAGAGATCATTGGATAGTTTACACTAGTTGGAGTTATTGTACACGAGGTAAAACTAACAAAGATATTTTAATATTAGTCCACCTATATTTATGCTAAGGGGAAATGGTGGGGAATTTTATTATTTATAGATGTCACATATGACCTTGGATAAATAGTGATTTATCCACATGGATACTATGGTATTAGGCATTGAACGAGAAAAAGCATTAGTAGTTTTGGTGATAGAGGTAGAGACACAACTAGTTAAAGTAGAGGAAGGTGTCATAATATTACAATATCAATATTTTACATTAGATATATATCTTATACATGTTAAATATTAATTTTATTTATATATCATGGATCTTCTCTCACCTAGGGATGAAAGTGACCAATGGCTATAAATGCATATATTGTATTTTTGATGTAAAATACTTTTGATATATGTATATATATTATTGTATGTTTTCCTTATTATCTACATGGGTCATATATGTTTATATCATGTAAGGATGAGTTGATATTTATGTATGCTTCATTATTTTCTATTAAATGTGAGCATATGCATGGTCGAAAATAACAAAAACTAATTATAAAAATGATATCTTAATTAAGTAGATAGAAAAATCAACAAATAAAATATGTGTAACAAATAAATGGAAAACATACCAAATGTAAATGAGATAAAAACATAAATAAAAAATAAGATATTTGCAAGACTATAAATAAAAATTCATAGATTACATCAAAATGTAATATAAAATAAAATATTAGATGAAAAAAATAATGTGAGAATAAATATCCAATGTAAGAAGATGAAATTTAAATTAAATAAGGATTAAAAATGACAATAAATGACATCCAAAATAAGATAGGTAAAAACTAAATCAAATAAAGGTATTATAAAATTATAAAATAATGGTAAAAACATCAAATGTAAGAGAGATAAAAGCTTAACTCAGATAAGGACATACAAAAATAATATAAAGATATGATAAAAACATCCAATGTAAGAGAGATACAAGACCTAACTCAAACAAGGACATGATAAACATGAAAATAAAGACTCAAATAAGTGAAAAATAAAAATTAATTCTTGTGTTAAAGTGTAAATGATCATAAAAACATGAATTTTAGGAATTATAGAACCCTAACTCAAAAAAGGATGTGTGACACATGGAAGAAAAGACTCAAATAACTAAAAACTCAACATCAATGCTTGCAATTAAGTGTAACTTAGGAAGGCATTATTATCTAGAATCATAAAAATAATGATGATGATGATGATGATGATGATGATGATGATGATGATGATGATGATGATGATGATGATGATGATGATGATGATGATGATGATGGTGTAGATATGAAGGTGATGAGTGTTTTTTTAGAAAGGCCCAGTTGTATTCCCTAAAGTCTAATAATGCAACTCATAAACTAAAAATATAAGAGGCATAATAATTAATGTTAAGAATTAAATCTAAACCAAAGGTAAAGAATGTGGAATGTAAAAAATAGGTAATTTTGATTAGATAGCAGTAATATCCCTTAAGGGGATATTAATAATTATAAGATGGAGATCAAATTATTTAAGGCACCAATATGATGATGGATAAATCCTTAGAAAATTTTAGACATTCTAATAAAGTGTGTAAGGCTAAGAGTTTTCAACATAAAATAACTTGGAAACAAGACCTAGCAAGAGTAGAGAATGGGATAACAAAATAAGTTTAAATAACATCCAATGAAAATTAAATACATGAAAAATAAAAGCAATCCTACCTTCCCAAAATTTGTTTCCCTTTCCATAGGACCCCATTCAAAATCATCAGTCTACTATGAGGGTTAGGTACTTGTGTGATAAATTAGGTGGCACTAGAATGTATATATTTGAGGTCTCTTACCCTATTATACTATCATACCACACTTTAATTGACTTTAGCTCTTTCATGAGTCTAATTGTGGAGATTGAGTTTTGACTAAGATAGGGGTGTGTCAAGATAAGTTCACATCTTTTAGTGTGATTTGAAATTTAATATGTTATTTATTTATTTTTTAAATTATATTATGAATTTTGACTCTTTTGGATTTTTTTCCTTATCCATACATATTCATAATACCAAAAATGATGCTAAATATGACTAATATAAGAGATTCTACATGTAGTTGCTAAAAAGGATAACTTAGAGACCAAGATGCTTAGATACTCCTAGGACTACATTATTAAAAAAAGTGTGATTTTGAAAGTAAACCAATTGTACCTATAAAGGAAAGGGGGAGATGGGGATCATGTAATGTCTATCTATTCATAAAAGGTGATAAGATGAAGATATGCTAATAGCTAACCATAAGAAGCAAGAGATTTTATTTAAAGGTGACCAGGCATAAAAGGTATATGGAATTACATAATGGTGTAAGTAAAATTTCATAATGAGGATAGTAAAATATTAACCTAAAAATGGAAGTCTATGTAATATTATAGTGATATCACTACAGAAGTTGTACAAACCTACATGGGTCTAACATAAGCATTGATAGAAGGAAACACCTGAAAGAGGGGTACTATAAAAAGATACCAAAGAACCACAAGGGAAACAATGGCCAAAATAAAATCCACAAAGGTAGGACTGTAAAAAGACACCAAAGAATCAAAATTAAGTATTGGATAAAGAAAAAGGTGATTAAAAATTATGCTAAGAGAGTAAAGGGTGTAAAAGTAAATAGTAAGATACAATAAAGTAAATAGAAATCAACATGTATGATAAAGATAGTAATGTGAAATAAAAACATGTGAAAAATGTGAAATGAATAATATTATGTAATAAAAAAAATCATAAAAAAGAACTAAACATATATAAAAACACCATCAATAACATCATTCATGTCTTACTGCAACTGATATCTCATTTGAACCATGGTCTCTTCTATTTTTTCAAAGAGTTAAGAATGACTTACTTGAAAATGGGCTCAAGAGATAAATTATGTGTGATAGTATGTGATCCTCATTAAATTAATAAAATAAATGGGGAAGAGGAGACACTAATCATAAGGGAGGAATTATATCTTCCAACCAAATAATTGGTTCTAAGTGTAGGTTATGCTCATCCTTTGACATAGACATGCCATGTGAACATTTATGAGTAACTTGAGCCTCAATCCTCAGAAACCCACATGAATTATATTTAATATTTATAAATATATTTGTATCATGGGTATAACACTCATTAAAATTAAATTCATCTCATTGGTTTTTGTTTTATGTGTTAGTGTCCCCTTTAAAGGAATCATATTTAGTTGAAGAGGAAAATTAACTACCTCAAGATGAATTAATTCTAAATATTGTCAATAAGATCAAAAATTAGTAAAATAATATGTACTAATCTTATGTAAACAATGGGAGTTCCTAGGAATATATTAACTTGGTGGATGAGTATCCATGGTATGATATTTTCCTTGCAACCTTAGCTTATCTAAATGTATTTAATAAGATATACACTACTAAAATGAATGTATAGAGGACTTATGAAATGAACAATAAGGTGCGACTATCTATTTTGGTGTCATCTTTGGTGTTGGCCAAATAAGGCTTATAACAGCTTTTGAGGAATAAAACTCAAAAAATTAAAAAAAATGGGAAATTGGTATGGTTCAATTATGAAATTATTATCAATCATAATTTGAAGAGGTTATAAAATATCATGTGCATATAATGGAGTAAAAAAATAAATAGGTTCCATGTCAAGTTGATGGAAATGAACTAAAGGAGGATTTTTATGAGGTATATCATCTAAATAAGGAGAAACCAACCCTTTTGTATTAATAAGAAAATGTAATGGGTCAAATATTCTAAGAAAAATAATATTAACCATATTAACATTATAAGTGAGTGATTTTTTCCCATAATATTGTTGAAGGGAATATCGACTTAAAAATATTTTACTTTGGCATATCCAAAAAATAACGATCACCTATCATGTGAACATCATCATATTTAGGAGTGGTAAGAACCATGTTAAGAGATTCATCCATAAGGTTACTACAAGGTCTATCACAAATGGGTTAATTAGGAATAACCAAAAAAAAAAGGTATCTCATTAATTCACATTTTATGAGAGTATGGTTGTAAAGTAGGTGGTAACTAAGTTATGATTTTATGAGGGAGACCCTATATTTCTAATTTTAATTGAATCTCATTAGGTTTATCATCATCAAAGTCAAGCAGTTTGGTGTGATGTTTCCCATAAGCTTGGGGTGACTACTATAACCTCTAATTGAAATGATAGGATAGTTGAAATGTTTATACACTCTAATGGGATATTAGGTAAACATTAAAGGGTATATATTTTATAGATACTAGGTTACTTTCACCTTGTAGATTAAAACCATGTATGGACATTTCACACATTAAAATTTATAAGAAGCTATGGTCATCATGTGATGACTCCAAGGGTAGCCAAATAATATGTTATAGGAATGGGGAAAGTTGAATATCATAAAATTCACCCTAAAAATAATATTAAGTACCATGATAAGAATCCAAATGTATCCTAAGCAATTAATTTTTTGTTGATCATATCCTTGGCATGTGAGACAGGTTAACTTAAAGTTATAAGTAGTATATAAAAAAATGTTTGATGAAGTCTAAAGAGGAAAAAAAATAAATAAAAACTTCACAAAATAAATCTCACTTGACCTATACATTATTGACTTAAATTATTATAAAAAGAGGAGGGTCATCTACATGAATAAGGGTCTCATCAGGGATCATAGATTTGATGGGAAACTTGATAGATAAGTTTGTATCCATTGAGTTATAAACATGGATAAAAATATCTTCATGTTATTTAATTATACTTTTTTAGACCTAGGAAAGGTAGCTTCTATCCACAAAGGTGGTGGGTGAGGGACGTTCATACCAAATATAATATGCATTAGGTAATTGTGGTTTCATAGGGAAGTCTGCATGAGCTCAATAAAGTAATTTAAGAGGCATGCCTATAAATATATTATATGGGATCCCACTCAAAAAGACTAATGTGAGCTATAGAGGACTATAATTTAGAAATATCATCCTAGAAATGATAAAAATTGATTGTAGAGGAATCTATACCTATTTTTCCTTATTTTAAGTTAATATGGGAAGACTAGGCACTATTGGATTAGTATAAATAGGCTAAAGAACTATATCAAGTTGGTTGATGTAATTAGATATGATCAAGAATATATCAAGTTTATTTATCTAGTAGGAATAGAAATAAATCATATCAATTTATCAGATACATTAAATAAAATAGCATGTACATAAGACCATATCAAGTCTATTGATGCAATTTGATCAATAGGAAACAATTTTGGGCAAGGAAATTTATGGCATCATTTAAATTGACTATGCCTTGGCCATATTGAGGAATGTCTTCATCATGATTGTAATTATTATTATTTATCACAAACGGATATGATACTTATACACTAATCATATGCCTACATCAATTATATATTAATTTCATGATATTGTTATGCTCCATTTCTAATATATGTGTTTCCTCAATTTGAATGATGTTTATCATGTGCATATTATGGCATAATATAATTTGTATTCATTGATTATATATAGTAGATAGATTCATCATACTTCAACACTTATAGACTATGCCCTAGACATATTTTAGGCATATCATTATCATACTTATACTAATTATATATTTCCTATCAAGATGTGTGATACTCTAACACTTGCATTAAATATGTATTAAAATTGAGCCTATCATTATTAAGTTTTTATTGATCATATATTTCCTTATAATTTACATAATACTCATGTTTTTACATCAATTATATCTTTTCAATATTGGGCACACCATTCTTTCTACTTCATTGATTATAATTTTTCCATATAAGGATAGACCTATTCTAACATGTACTAATTTCATATCATTTATACAAGGGAATATTATTGTGATACATTATTTATGTATTACTCAATGGGGACATGATACAAACATGTTTCTATTTATTATAAAATAATTACATTGAGGAAGGTACTTTCCATGTTTCATTATTTACATTGTAGTCACATCGAAATGTACTATTATTTATAACTACATAGATTATACTTTTATTATGTTTGGTAATTCCCTTGATATGATTTATTAACAAATTTTATGATTTATTGGATGATTCATACAACCTCCTTATCTATTACCTAGCTTTGATTATCTGATTTTCATCTTTCTTTAAACTCTGATCACTGACTTGATTCTTTGTCACATGCACATTACTTGTCTTGACACCCTCTTGATCACTCTTGACTCACTAACTCATAAGCCTCATTGCATGAATATATTCCTACTTAATCTTGAATACATATAATTCCTTATATGTATCTACATTTTCACCTCCTCAAACACCATCCTCTCATTCATAACTTTCATTGCTTTGTTCTTGAATTAAACTAACTCTTTCTCATGTAAACTCATAGGCTTAAGGGATTCGTGCATGATACCATGGATATTGAATCATAAAATATGTATCATATTTCATTTCACCTACATATTATAACTCCCATACACATCCCATCAAGTCACACAATCTCAAAGTTAGAACTCTCACCGAATCTTTACTTTCCTTCTTTAAGCCTCTTTTTATCCCATAGACCTAGTAACCATACTTTATGACATTGTAATAATATAAAAACTCGTGAATAATTTAGAGGACATTAAAATAAACCATATCCCATAATTTATCCAATTTATTATTTATGGAACAAAATTTATTCAAGATTCTATTTTCAAACCCTAGGTATAGTGTTGACAAGGAATCAAGCACTATAAATTACATAACTTGAGTTTCATGAAATTTCTTAATCTCATTCCACTTGAAAATTTCTTATTTCTACTTCCTTATATTTATATAATGGTTATATGTTAATGGTATTTCATAAAATTCTCCTAAAAATAAAATATCAAAATTCTAAGTTGTCTTAGGATTGTGTGTGAAGGTTTTCAATTGTATTATGCTCTTATACATGGAATTTAAGTCCCTAAATGGGTTATTATCAACAAATATGAACCTTTAAATCTTATTAAGACTCTAAAAATTCAATACCCATTCTAAAACATCAAACATCCATCCCTTTTTAGGCATTATTGACTGTGTATACACAAAATTCTAGCATTACTGAAACATATTATAACTCAGATTAGTTATTGCCTTGATAATAAATAAAAAGGATAAAAAATATATAATAAGAATAAATGTTACACTTAATATCACATACCAATATTATTAATATTCCAAAATATATTTGATCAGGAGTCCTTTCTTTATTCATTTCTTGCCTTGATAATAAATAAACTTTCTCCTACATCAGAACATAGATCTATTCCTCTATTTTCTTCTTGTTTTTCGTTTTTATCCTCCAAAATTTTAATTCTCTACTAACCATTAATATATATTAAAACTCTAATCCCTCATCCACATGAATTTATCACCTTTTATGGCATTAAAAATGCAATAAAACTCTCTATTCTTACTAGCCCACATAGGGTGTGTTATGCCTATTTTTCACACACCCCTCATTTTTCTAAAAACTAACACTCTTTCTACCATAGAGATGACCTAGTCATATAGTTTAAAACTATATCAAGGACCTAGTCAATTAGTATTATATTTGTATGCATATTTTCAATTACATAGGTTGATGATGATTGGTTTATGGATTTATATTTATATTTTAAGTGGTTTCAAAAGCATAAATGGATGAATGAATAAAATATTCATATGTATATATCATTTTTGAGATATTTGTGATCAAATATAGCTTTTATTTGCTAGTTTGAGTAGTTTACAGTGACTAATGTGGTATTTTCATGACAATATGCAAATTGGTTGATTCAGATGAAAAGATATATTGACTAGTAATTATTTTATTATTTTCAAAATAATGGAGTTTTATTCCTAATTAAATAAATAGGTTTGAGAAAAGTAAATAAATAAATAATGTGCAATAATTAAGATACTAATTTGTGTAAATAGATTTGTATTTTTACCTTTTCTAAATATATTAATAAATAAGAGAAATATAACTTAGCTTATTTTGAATGATCTAGACTAAGATAGGGTCTGATACTAGAGGATCAAGACTAGGAAATTATCAAAAACTAGATCTTGAGGTTTGTTTTTAGATTGAACAAGAGCACCAAAAGTGTAATACCCTATATTCTGATGTTGTAGTCCTTTTTTGGCACTATTGTCTAGGTGGTCTGAGCTTTCTAATTTCTATTCGATAGGCCTATGTTACCCTGTCAATGAAATATTAAAGCCTATAATCCTATAGAGCTTGTTATGCATCTATTTTAAATATTGAAAGCCCTAGGAGCTCTTTGTGCTTTAACTTGAATGAAGAATTGAAAAATATAGAGAATGGGTTAATGTGTAGAGGATATGTTGGACGTACTTCACACCTTGTGTGTGGGCATGCTGCCTACATACCAATACTCTTAGGAGTGATCAAGCTAATGTAGTTCTCCTATTGAAGTGCTTAGTGTAATTATGTATGATAAATGTGACTAGATGCAAAAATGGATGTACTACAAATGGCTAGGGACTAGTGCAAAGGTTTGAATAAGCTTGAAATGATCTTAGAAGGATGTATGTAGAGAATAGAGAAGATTAATTGAGTGTACTTACTTGTATTCTTGCTTCTTTCCTATAAATGAGTGTCAACCCATCTAAATGGAATTTGAATGGGATTTTATAGGGAAATTAATGATCATGGGTTAAATGAATTAGCATTAGGCTGACAAGAAAAAGGATAAGGATCTAAAAGAATCTAACTTTTAGGACTAATTTTTTCACTTGGATAACAATGCCAAAATCAGGACACCTTGGGTTTCAATACTTCTATCCAATTTGGGCATTGTTGTCCAGAGGGAATGAGACCTAGGGGGATGGATCTAGGACTAAAAGAGCTATCTGGGTCTGTAAGGGTTAAGTCTAGAAGGCTATGGATGACTATGAATCATTGAAATAATAGCCTAAAAGGGTTGTGTAAGAAAGTAGGAAGACCTATGGATTAGGTGTCATTAGCCATTCTCAAGTCTTCCAATTTTTCAATTTATATGACTACATATGCCCCCATTTTATTCTAGTGATATAACAAATTGAAAAACTAGCATAAAGGAAATTAAAAAGCATACTTAAACTTACTAGTAAGGGAAAAGCACATGAAGCTATGTGATGCTAGATGTGAATAGAGAGAGCATGTTTGAAGTGTGAATTTATAATGAAAACATAAAAGTAGATCAATTCTTACTAGACATGCTATATCTAAAATAAGAACATACAAAAGTTGAGTGAGAGGGAAAAAAAAGGAATGAATACACCTCATTAAGTATGCAAACCAATACAAAACCTATTGTGATGCTAGATTGTGCTGGATGATGTTGGGTATGTGTTTGAATCAAGAGTAATACTATGAATGGATTTGAGTGCTCAATTCCCCAAAAAGTGGCTCAAGAATGTAAAGGCTTTCCCTTTAGCTCCATCATTGCTAGCTAAGTGAAGTTAATGAATCATGCATGTATTAATCAATGTCTAGATTATGTGTCTAATCCCTTTGAATAGGTGGCTCAAGAATAAAAGTTTGGCCCTTTGGCTCCTAAATTTCCCCTTAATTAAATCTAACAAATCATGCATATGCTAGTCAACATTTGGAGTATATGTCTAATCCCTCTAAATAGGTGGCTCAAGAACATAAAGGTTGGCCCTTTGGCTCTATCATTGCCCCATAAAGAGAAGCTATGAAGTGATATCAATATAGAATAGATGTCATATGAGATGGGTCATGGAGCCCATGGATGTTTTAAAATTTTGATAATGTGGCATGGATAGCATGAATGTATGTTAGAAATTAGGCCACTTTTGGCCATTTCAAAAGTTGGAGGTAAGGATTGTATGAAAGCCACTTCAAAACTGATGTACTAGGCTTATATGAAAGCCAACTTAGGAACTCAGATACTCAAAAAAATAAATTTGTATAAAATTTTAACTTGAAAATGATGCCAACCACCTACAGATGGATTAATGAATACAACTACTGAGAATTCTTGGATATTCAACTAAACTCAAAAATAAAAGAAGATGAATGTGCCACACACGTTGCTCCCAATCACTAGTGTCTAGAACATGGATTATGATCTAGAAGTTATGTCAACTACCTAATCTAAAATTGAAAGTGAGAAACATCATGCCACACATGATAACCCCTTATATTTGTATTCTTTAGGAAAATTATACTAAATTATTGATTTTAATTGATCTACATGTGTAAAAACTATATCTAAACTAAAATTTTTACCTATTTCTAGAAAACATGAGAGTTTTTATACCTATATAGGAGAACCAAAATGAGGACACCATTGTGTTTGGTACTAATATCCATTTATATCACTATTGTCCTATGCTAAAACTATTTTTTGATCTAGAACTATCACTATTTTCTTACTCTATTTTGACTAGTTTGACCTCTAGATTCTAAGCTAGGTGATTTGAATGCTACTATTCTGACTATTAGGAGATTTTATCTCTAAGACAAAACCCTTATTTGTTTCCCCATCTTTTAAGGGTATGAATGATGAACATGCAATGACTACCCTCAAAAGAAAGAGTCTTGCAAGTATGTTCAGCTATATAGATATATGATATAGTAGTGATATTTGACAAGATATTTTTACATATATTAATGTTTGTATTGATATATTGTTAGATCAATAGGGGTACACCTAGATACATATAACAATGTAAAATCATGTGTAAATTAATAAATTAGAAATGAAAATGTTAGATGTTAGTTTCTAGTTGGAAGGATGGAGCATGATGTCCATCATGGCATCCAAGAAAGCAAGGGAGATACATGATGTGGATCATGACATTACATACATTGAGAAGTAAACAAGAAAACAAGAAAGAAGCAAGGAAAATAATGGGATGGCCAAAGGGGCCATGTAAATAAGGGACATGGGCACATGTCACTACAACTAAAAATCAAGCATAGAAGCCATGTTCAAATGCCACATACACATACAAGTGAAACAAACAAAGTTGGCATAGGAGCCATAGGCACATGGAAGAGTACAAGCAAAGGACATTGAAAAATGTCCTAAATAACACACATGAATAGAAGTAAAGGGTATTATAAAATGTTCTAAGGTATAAATAGGATACAAGTAGGAATTTTAAATGCAATCACACAAGATATGCTAAGCAAGAGGAGAAAACATGTAATAACTAGACTAGGTACATGGTAAGAAATAAACAAGTGTTAGATACTAGTGAAATGTTGATATAGTAATCTATGTAATTTAGAAAGGAATGTAAATCAATATAACTTAGAGTCTATAGTGTAGGAATGACATAACCTAGATGGTTTAGTCATGTAGAATATGCCCCTAGTGGGTGGGTATATTGATGTGTGTCTTGAATGTAGAAGTAGTAATGCTCCATCAATGGGTCGAGTGAAGCAATCAAGTAGCTGGATATCACTGCACACACTCAAATAAGATCAATTAAAGCATGATAATTTATAAAATTTGACATAAAATAACATGAAATAGCAAATATAAGTCCTAACATGATAGTAGTAATGAAAATCATGGATGATTCATACAATCAAAATGTTTTTTGTATTTTGATATATTAAAATGTTTTTGTATATTTTGAGTTTTCTATATTATTTTTGTATTTTGATATAAGATATGTATAATAAAGTAAAATATATTATGTACAATCAATGTTGAAAATATAAAATTATATACAAGTATGTAAAAAAAGTAATATGTACATAATGATACAAAAGACTAGGCTAAAAGGGGGAAGGGATCCAAGGATGGATCCTGTTGGGGGTGAATATGGAGGAAAGGGTCATGGCCATCATTAGATGCCTAGAGATCATCATCATAAGTATCATCATGTGCTATAGATTTTTTGTTCATTATGTCATCATGCCAAAGGCAAACTGAAGGTTACTCTAGTGGTGGAGATGATAGCTCTGCTCTGGGATGTTTAGTCTTGTTGGTAGATGAATTCAATATAAGTGGTGGTGTTATTTCCATTTTTGGTGCTATAATATAAATAATACCTTGATATTATAGTGTATCCAATAATTTATATAAATCTATACATAATTTTGTATCATGGCCTATAAATCTATGTAAAGTGAAAAATGGATGACCATCTTACTATGTCAATCTGATAATAAATCTATGTCATACTGTAGGTAATGTGATAAACCCATGATCAAGTAACATATATAACATAAAATATGGATGATAGTGTGTGATACTTACTTTAATCTAAATAACTAGCTTTATATTCATAGAGGTAATCATGTGAACTATATGTGCCAAGTGATCTATGTGTAGCTGTGCATGTGGAGTATATCCTGAGAGTGTAGTGTGAGATGATAAAAGTGATGTAGGATATGGGATTAGAGATCTAGAGTCATATCAATACTCTCCTAAGTTGACTAGTGTAAAACTCAATCCACACAAATAGTCATCTATAAGTGTGGGTGTTGTATCAACATCTGAAGAAGCCTATGAATTTATATCAACATCATGTACATATGGTAACTCATAATTTACCATGAGTGGTAACTATGATATATGAGTCTCATCATCTATAGTAGTAGATGGTATTGTTACCAAAGTATTTATAACTAGTGGAGTAATTATAAAATCAACTAAAACTATTGGTACTACTATTGGTGATGGTGGATGTGTAATAGGTGTCAGAATTATGACCTATGAAGTAGCTAGAATGGTTGAAGCTACTATGACTAATGAAAGAGCTAGTGTTGACAGTGAAACTATAAGTAGAGTAGTGTGAGAAGTGATAGTCTCTCCAACCTCATATGTATGTATCTAATCAAGAGAAATGTTATTAAGTGGTGGTTGTACTATGAGATATGGTGTCCCATCTAGTGAAATAGTCAAAGATGACTCTGTAAGTTGACAATATTTGAATGGTTGGTTGTCTATTGTATATTTATATAGATATCCCTCATAGAGAAACATAATACATCGATGGAGAGTGGAAGGAATGACACCCATAGTATGTATCTAGGATCATCCAAGTAAAATATTATAGTGGAGAGGACCTAGCATGACCTATAACTATGTAGAGAGGGTTATTGGTCCCACCATGATATCTAATTTAATAATACCCAATGTTTGAACCCTTGAATGATCTTATATGCTTTTTTCATTGATGTTAAATCTAAACCCATGGCCTGTAAGAATGTTATATTACATAAATTTAGTCTAGAACCACTATCTAAAAGAACTTTCTTGATTGTGTTAGTTTTGAATTGTACTTGTATGAATAGTGGCAAATTTTTATCAACAATTATCTAAGAAGGCATGTCCTAATGATCAAGAGAAATTACATCTATATTTTTTAAAGTGCTGACCACTAATGCAAAATAAGAAGGTTTTGAAACAATAGGAATAGTAGTCTAAGTGAGTGCTTGACAAAGAATGTCCTTGAATACATTACCTTTCTGAAGCATTTTTATCATGGTAATTTTGGCTAGAGTGTTTATCAATTGATCAATAATGTCATATGCCTTGTGTAAATCTACCTGTGTAAGTGGGTTAGGCCTAGGATGGGTTGGAATAGCAGGGTGATGGGGCTCTTAGGTAGGTGAAGGGGGTATAGTGGTACATTGATTAATAGATATAACCACAATATCTATAATATATATAGGAGTTTTAGTAGTTATGGGAGGAGAGTGAAGATAATCGATGAGTCAAGAAGGTTGATGGATAAAAGGTGTCAACTAGGCTCTCTAGTGATGGGTAGTGATGTGGGTAAGAGTGAAATGGACCATGTAACATGACTCAATATGGGGGAGGGGATCCAAGGGAAGTGATTTATGGGATGGATTAACATGGTTAAGGATAAATTACTTAACATCATCCCATATGATGAAAAATAAACATGAAATGTAGAGAATGAAACTTTGTACTGGCATATGATAAACTTCATCATTCATGTACATGATAGGACCTATTATGGTTTCTTTATTATTTTCAAGAAATGTAAGAAAATTTTTTAGATACAAGAACATCATTTTTGCAATTTGGCTATGGATGTAAGGTGATACCTCAAAAATCAAAGGAGGAGATATTATATGCAACTAGGAATTTTGAAGGAATTTTTAAATGAAAAATTTAGGAAAGATAAAAAAAAAATCTAAAATTAGCAATATATTTTTTGTAATGTTTGGAATGTGTTTGTATGTAAGAAGGACCTAGTATGTGCAAACTAAGGTTTTAAAAATATGTGATATTTTTGTAATTTATTTGTAGATTTATCATTTTTAAATGTAGGAAAAATCATGAAATAATGTCAAAAAATCATAAATAATTATCCCTAAGGTTTCTATGGTTTTTATATGAAATTTGAAGTCAGGTTCACCAAATGTTTTATTATTTTTAGAATAATGGATTTCTATTCCTAATTAAATAAATAGGTTTGAGAAAAGTAAATCAGTAAATAATGTGAAATAATAAAGCTACTAATTAGTGTAAAAAAATTATATTTTTGCCTTTTCTAAATATAGTAATAATAAGATAAATCTAACTTAGCTTATTCTGAATGATCTAGACTGAGACAGGGTTTGATAATGAAGGAGTAGGACTAGGAAACTATCGAAAACTAGATCTTGAGGTTCATTTTTAGATTGAGAAGTAGCATTAAAAGTGAGACACCCTATTTTTTGGTGCTATAGTCCTTTTTTGGTGCTATTGTCTAGGTGGTCTAAGATTTTTGGGTTCTTTTCAACATGCCTATGTTACCCTATAAGTGAAATATCAAATCTTAAAAGCCTATGGATCTCACTATGAATCTATTTAAAATCATCAAAGCTTTAAGAGCTCTTTGTGATTAAACTTGAATGGAGACTTGGAAAAGATAGAGAAGGGGTTAGTGTTTAAAGGACATGCTGGACGCACTTCACACTTCATACCAATACTTAGAGGGATCAAGCTAATGTAGTTCTCCCATTGAAGTGCTTGGTGCAATTGTGTATGATAAATGCAACTAGATGTGAAAATAGATGTAGTTTGAATGGATAAGGACTAATGCAAAGGTTTGAATAAGCTTGAAATTATTTTGGAAGGTTGTACTCAGAGAATAGGGAAGAGTGTTAGAGTTTACTTGCTTGTATTCTTGCTTCTTTCCTGTAAATGAGTGCCAACCCCTCTAAATGGACTTTGAATGGAATTTTATAAGTAAATTAATGATCAAGGGTTAAATGAATTCATGTTATTCTGATAATAAAAAGGATAAGGATCTGAAATAATCTAACCATTAGGACCAATTTTGCACTTGGACAATAGCACCAAAATCAGGACATCTTAGGTTTCAATGCTCCTATCTAAATTAGGCACTATTGTCTAGAGGGAATAAGACTTGGAGGATGGATCTAGCCTTAAAAGAGCTACCTAGGTCTAAAAGGGTTAAGTCCAAAAGGTTTTAGATGATTGGGAATTAGTGAAAGAATAACATATAAGGGTTGTGAAAGCAAGTAGGAATACCTATGGATTAGGTGTCATTATCCATGCTTACGTCATCCAATTTTGCATTTTATATGAATACAGTAATAGTGGTTTTTATGTTAATCTATTTTCAATTACAAACATATAAATAGATTATCATGATTACTATAGTTTGAGTTTGTAATTCATCTTATGGTTATCTAATCAAATACATCATTTGATTTATCATGAAATTCATTTGAAAATTCTATTATGAGCTTTATATAGATTCATTAGTTAGATTGGTGGGTAAATGTCATGTAGAATTTAGTTTTAAATATAGTTAGAAATGGTTAATGGTGACATGATTTTAAATGGGTTAAAATTTGAACCCTAAGTTCAAAACATAAACACTATCATATGTTGAAAATATATTGAAAGTGATTGACATAATATAAGACCCTAAATGGTCAATAGGGGAAATTTATTCATGAACTAAGTTCATGTTATTTGTTCAAGACATAAATTTTTTTGTATGATCATGAAGGTTTATGGGCATAAGTGATTTGTTTGAAAGGTTAATTAGGTTAATCTATACTATACATTTTTAAGACACAAGGGCTAGTTATTTTTTACAAAGTTTATTATGTGATTTTCAAGGGCATAAAATATTTGGTGATTTCAAAGGTAGTTTGGATGAATTTATTTCAAGTCACAAAATTTGAATGACATAAGATGATTGGTTGGTTTTCAAAGGTAAATTTTACCTAACCTCAAGACTTATAAATTGTTAGTGCTAGCTATCCATATAGTACCTAATAGAGGTTAGGTTTTTTCAAGTTTGGCCCATACCTAGACTGACATGGGAATGGTCTGAAGATGTGGGATGCCTATAACTAGACCAAAACTCTAGGATTTTTTATGAGGCTATCTCAGATTTTATAATTTAGACCTTTATTTATAAAATCTAAAAATTGTTGGGGTGAAAAGAGTCAAGTAATTTACATGAATTAAAACCTATTCTAATGTGTGGTGATGCACCATGAATTTATTAGATCCACTATTGAACTCAAATTCTTTATCACACTAATTGACTGTGAAAGAAGATAATGTAATTATTACTATAGTTTTTATGTAATAATATTTCATATAGAGGTTAGTTTGATATACTCAGACTAGGGAGTAATGAAAATAAGGTCTAGTTAAAGACACTTAAATTCAACTATCCACTGTATTCTTGAAACATCAATTCTAAGACACATTATATGATTTGAAAACAAAGTTAATATCACTTAGGTTGAGCTTGAACATGCAAGAGTAAGATAACATTCACATTTTCATATTAAATAAACATAAAACACTAAATATAGATTAGTAAATGACTAAAAAATACTCCATTTGCTACTCTAAGAGGTGTTAAATACAATTCTAGTAGAGTCTAGTCATACCAGCCTAAGGGATGCAAAACAATAGATCTAAGGCTATATTTATAGAAGAAAGGAAGAAAGAGAGAGAAAGTTTTGGCACTTAAAAGGGAATCAAATGAGATCAAATCTATTTCAAATTTTGTTCTAATTGACTATATAAATTAAACTAATTTAAACCCTTCTTGATTGATCTAGGTCACTACGATCTATTGCATCATTACATTATTCTCTCAATGATGCTCCATGGTGGTTGAAATGGTAGGATCAAATTGTTTTTAGATAAGTTATGGAATTAATGTAGTTATAATAATCAAACCCATTGGTTAGAGTTTTATCTTGTTATTAACTACTCCTTACTAGTTTATCATGGCATGCAAGAGTAAAGAGAAGGGTCACTTTCATACAACTAGATTTGGTGACAAAAATATTGAAGTCTATGTGTCTACCTTCATTTTTTCTACCATCTACCACTTGTTACTCATTATGAGGACTAGATCCTCATATCTTGAAAATGATAGAGCTACACCATTTGTACTTTGAGTGGTAGTTCATCGAGTCATGACTATGTTTGAAGGATGAGAATCCCATACCATATCTCATTTATCTACACCTAAAAAATCTTAATGGCACCATTTGATCCCAAAATATTCACTCCTAGCCCAACGGATCATGCTCAAGATTGGATCTATTCATACTTTCTTGCTTTATTCAAAAGTTGACCCTTCAACCTATGTCTAAGTCATTTGGGCTCACCTTCATTTGATTTTCCATCAGAAACTGGATTGGATCATTGACCACTTGACTTATCTCACTCTATTTATCTACCTAATGTGAATGTGTGTTTTTTAGATACTTTTATAGGACTCATGTGCTTGTTCCACTTGTTGATTGTACATTTACACTCAAGGTTCACTTATTCTTTGACTTGCTTGCATGTTTTTGATCTTGAATCCATGAATGAATGTGAGACATTAATCTGACTAGGCCCATTATCCTATCTTTATCCACTCACCATTAGATTTGATCTAGGCACCTGAGATATGGAAATTTGTCAAGCTTGTGCTCATGTGGGGACCCTTTTGATGATTTTTGAATGCAAACAACTATTTCGTTAGCTTAAATTTTGACATCCATATAACTACCACTGAGATATTTGAACTTTAATAGTCATTTTATGTGGCTTGAATTTGAAATTTACATACCCATTAATTAACATCTATAGGAACATCAATGACATTTGAATGATTATAAATCTTTAGGCCCAAATGGATGATTACTAAGATTGATTTTGATGTTTGTTCATATATCACCACCTATTAGATCAACTTTTCCAAAACAAATGGGATGATGTAATTATGTCATTAGGGAAATTGTTATAGAATAATTTTCCTAATATAATTTGCTTATTCAAGATATTTTCATGTGGCTATCTTTCTCAGTCCTTTTATATCAAATAATTTGATTGACTGAAATAAATTTGGCATTTAAAGAGAACCCTTTGGTTTCAGACATTTTCCCCAAAATATTTGCCTTTTTAATTTTACCTTGGATAGTTTCTATAGATAAAATGTCTAATAGAATTCATGTCTTTGGGATCTCTATCTCAAATAAAATGTTTGAAAGAAATCATACTTTGTTTTTTTCCTTGGAACAAATCCTTTGAAAGAATTCATATCTTCAAGAAAATTATCCTAGATAATTTTCCTCAAAGAATTTGTGCCCTTGTACCTTTTTACTAAACCTTTGTCTTTGGGATTTTTCCTTGAAAAATAACCCTTCAAAAAAAGTCTAGGACACTTTGTCTAAGAAGTGACCCTTCAGAACTTTTGCATTGGCCCCTTTCCTAAAATAAATGACCATTCATGGGAATTGTATAAGACACTTTCCCAAGAAAAAATACCCTTTGATATTTTTGTTAAACATTTTCCCCAAAATAATTATTCCTTTGAGAAAATTGTGCGGACAATTTTCCTGAAAGAAATTTGACACTTAGCTTGAAAATCCCTTCAGGATTTTTGTTTGGTCCACTTCCCCCAAAAGAAATACCCTTTAGGATTTTTGTTTGTTCCACTTTTTCAAAGAATGATCCTTTGGGAAAAGTGTTTTGGACCAAATTTTTTAAAAGATACCCTTCAAAAATACTATCTAAGAATTTCCTCAAAGAAAATACCCTTTGGGAATTTTATTTTGAATAAAATGTCTTAAATAATTCCCATTTCTTAGCCAAAGAACCCAAAATAAATATCTCAAAATAATTATAACACTTAGCCAAATAGAGTGGACAAATTCTACCAAAAGAGTTATGCCTTGTGATTTTGTTGTGGACTTTGTGTGGAATATTTTTTTCAAAGGAATTCTAAATACTCTAACACTTGGCCAAAAGTTGAAATATCTAGCGAAGTGTAACCTTAGGTTTTTTTAGGACCCATTCCTACAACTGTTTAGTACCATGAAAACTTTCTTGGATCCCTCCACTTTCAATTTTGAGCCTAATTATAATCCACTCATCAATTGGGACCCTATTCATATGTATAAACTAGGTAGAATCTTGGTATGTGGGCCAAAATGGCCAACATTTTTGGGGACTTAGCTAGCTTGACCAACCTACTAGTCATGGAATCCAAACACTTTAATGATAAGGTGACTCAGGAAAGAGGCTTGAGACAAATACTCTCTAGACTGAAATGTACTCTTGACACCTCAGATACTTGTAGCATAAAAAACACATACAAAAAAATGAAAGAAAATAAACATAACACTAAGAACACACCTAACAACTAAGGAAAAACAAGGGAAGGAACTAAAATAACCCACAAGATTATGCAAAGCACTTATTTGGAAGAATAAAATAACTACTACAAAACTAACCTATATTAGCTTCATTCCCATAGGATCAAATGGGAATGTCCCCTAATCATTATGGAACCCTAATGTGGAGCTATCATATGATGATTTATGTGTAAATATACTTTGGCCAATGTGTGATAACCCTCATTTATATCTATCACTCTCCTAGTCATTTGAAAGAGTTGAATGATCATATGAATTCAATTATATGTGCATGGGTTAAGTGTGAGGGTCAAGAATCCAATTGTACTCCTCCTAAATATTTTTATAGTACATCATGAGCTTCATCTCCTCTTCAGTCAAGGGCTAAAAATAATTTTGTTTCTTGGACTTCAAGTGGCCAACTATCACATAATATTTTATGAGCTCTTTCTCTTAGAGCTTTAGTTTATGTAATGTTGAGGCATCTAGGTTCAAGTAGAATTCCTCTAAGGCTTTCCAAAATGGCATCTCATTTTCATCAATGGACAAACTACAAGGTTATTTTCTACTTATACCATCTACCTACAAGACATTAGGTTGATTATCCACCTCTTTCTCTTAGATGAGGTCATCATAAAGCTCTTGATCAACTTAGGTTTGATCATCCTCTTAATCAATAGGGAGGGGTGACAAATCATCAGTCTATACAAGAAAAATCTCTTCTTGAGTTGGCACTTCTAAAGTTGCATTACTTTCCTTATATAAAATGTTAGCCTACTATTCAACTTCATCACTCAAATATACCACACTAAATTGCTCAATCTCACCCAAGTATTCCAAACATAAGTGTTACCATTGATCATCCAATATATTCTTAACCCAAATATCAATAACATTATTATGAATGCTACCATCTAATTAATATACTAGTAAAACATCAACTTGTGTTACACTTGCCTCAGCTCCTTAATTAAGACATTACAACTACCCTTTATCACCCATACTAATTCCTAATTTCTAATCTATTAGAGTGCATAGGGGTCTCAATTTGAATCTTTTATTCATAGATACTAGAAGTGTCCTCTCCAAGGTACTCTTGACACTCAGATACAACTGCATCACTATCAATATCTTAAATTAGTGATGCTTCTTATACCAACTTGGATAGTTTGTCCATTATAATTTAATGATCCAATTCTAATTTTAGTGTGCTTGAATTATTTTTAAGAAGGAAAAAGGTGGGTGGGTAGTAGATAACATTAGGGTGCTTGATGTTGTGAAGGGTATCTTTCCAACTAGGGATTTTGAATGATATTTTAGAAATCTCTTGGGATTGAGGAGAGATGTGAAAATGGGTAACAAGTGTTTGAGTAACAATAGATGAAAGACCAATAGCAGATTTTACACTTACTTTTCCTTTCTCATCCTCCTTCTCAAAGGTGGGCATGATGAAATTAGGATCCAGGGCCCATGAAGGCTTCCATGTGGGTATCACCTTAGGTTGTTTAGTAGGTATATGATCTTGAACACAAGTGTATTACTTTGGAGAAGGAAGGTGAAGGCAATCTACCTTTTAGGTGTTGGGGGAAGAGGGTGAATGTGGAACTTAGAGAGTGGCTTAGACTTGATTTTCACCTCTACACCATGTTCAATATTTCATACCATATGAGACATGCCTTTCTAAAAACACCCTCCAACCTTAGTCATGAAGTCATTACCCAAAAACAAGGCAAAATGAGCTAACAAATCTACTACAATAAGGTCTTTCACAACTAAAAGTTTAGAGTAGGCATAGAAAGTGAGTTTAAGATCTCTAAAAATGTTAAATACCTTCATGTAAGATCCATTCCATTGTAAGTAAAAGTAAAAAAAAGGTTCATCCCTCATATTCAAAGTGTCTACTATTAGTTTAGGAACAATGGAGAGATTTACCTTGTCATTAAGTGAACAATTATGGATCAAGAAATCTCATATGACTAAGGAGGCAAGAAAGGGAAATGGGGTGACCAATCTATATTATTGTGGTTGTTTTGTAGGATTATTTTGGTGAGGGATAATATCTTTCCATTCTCCCCCTATTTTACCTAAGGCTCTCCTATAACCTATCTCTTTCTTTTCTTAATCTCTCAATTTTTGAATGTAGATAATCAGTGTTTGGTGTAGGTAGATTACAAGGGGAAAAAGGTTAATAATAGATTGGTCATGAGGATAATTAGGTTTCTATGGAAGTGGAGTGGGATGAAAATATGGAGGATGGTCTTGGTAATATAGAATATGTGGATTATATGGGTCACCTGGGATATGGTAAGGTGGATATGGGGGTGGAGATCAGAAATATTCCTCATAATATGCCATCGATCCTTATGCAATATGTGAATTAAATCAAAACCATGACAAAGCCTTTTTAGCTCTATAACCATGAAACCAATGGTCTCCCTAAACTTGAGATTGATTTCAAACCTTTAAATATGCTTGAATTTGCACAAGATGACTATATATGATATTGTTAACATCTTTAACTTCCAAATTCCCTTCAATGTCTTTAGAGTATGCTTTAAGGCACTTGAAAGTGGTCCCAATACATGTGCCAAATTTTTTAGCTATCTAAATAACACATAATAGAGGTCAAGTTTATTCAATCCTAGCCCATACCTAGACTAACATGGGAATGGTCTAAGGTTATGGGATGCCTATAACTAGACCAGACCTCTATGATTTTTTTATGAGTCTAGCTCCTCATATATTATAATTTGGAAATTTATCTATAAAATATAAAATTGGTTGGGATGAAAATATTCAATAAATTTGAATGAAATAAAAACTATTCTAATGTGTGGTTATGCACCGTGAATTTATTAGATCTACTCTTGAACTCAAATTTTTTATCAAATTAATGAACTATGAAAGAAGCTAGTGCAATGCTTACTATAGTTTTTGTGCAATAGTATTTCATATATAGGTTAGTTTGATACACTCAGACTAGAGATCAATGAAAATAAGGTCTGGTTAAAGACACTTAAATTTGGTTGTACACTATATTCTTGAGAGATCAATGCTAAGACACATTATATGACCTACAAAGAAAGTTACTAGCACTTAGCTTGAGCTTGGACATGCAAGAGGAAGATAAGATTCACATTTGCATATTAAATAAACATAGAACACTAAATATATATTATAAAATAATTTAAAATTACTTTATTCCCTACTCTATGAGGTGTCAAATACAATTATAGTAGAGTCTAATCATACCAACCTAAGAGATATAAAATAATAGCTCAAAGATTATATTTATAGAAGAAAATAATCAAGATATATGAATTTTTGGCACTCAAAAGGGAATTAAATGAGCTCAAATCCATTTGAAAAGCTGTTACAATTACCTCCACAAATTCAACTCATTCAAACCCTTCTTGATTGATCTAGGTCACTCTAGTCTATTACATCATTAGATTATTCTCTCAATGATGCTCCATGGTGGTTTCAATGGTGGAATCAATTTTTATTAATCTAATTTCTAGAATTAATTTAGTTATAATAATTGGATCCATCTATTAGATTTTTATCTTGTTGTTAACTACTCCTTATTGGTTTTTCATGGTATGCAAGAGTTGAGAGAAGGGTCAATTTCATGCAACTAGCTTTAGAAATGAAGCCATTGAAGTCTATGTATTTGCATTCATTTTCCATGACATCTACCAGTTGTTACACATTATAAGGACCAGATCCTCATATCTTAAAAATGATAAAGCTATGCCCTCTATACTTTGAATAGTGGTTCATCAAGTCATGATTGTATTTGAAGGATGAGAAGTCCCTACCATATCTAATTTATCTACCCCTATAGAGTCTTAATGGAACTATCTAATCCCAAAATATCCACTCCTAGCCTAATCTAGGTCATGCTCAATCTTGGATCCACTCATACTTTCTTACCTTGTACAAAAACTAACCCTTTAACCTCAATTTAAGTCATTTGGGCTTGCCTTCATTTGATTTGCCATCAAACACTAACTCAGATCATTAGACCCTTGATTCATATTTCTCTATTGATCTACTTAATGCAAATTAATGTGATCTATAGATCCTTTACTAGGACTCACATGTTTATTCCACTTGTCAATCACATGTTTACACTTAGGGTTCATTGACTCTTTGACTTGTTTATGTGTCATTGATCTTGAATTTCTAATTAAACATGAGACATTGATCTAAATGGGCCCATTATCCTATCTTTACTCTCTCATTGTTATAATTGATGTGGGAACCCATGATTTAGACATTTGTCAATCTTACGCGTAGTCAGGGACCCCTTTGATGATTTTTGAATACAAACAATTATTTCATGAGCTCAATATTTTACATCCATGTAGCTGTCATGGATATATTTGAACTTAAATGATCATTTACCATGTCTTGAATTTGATGTTTATGTACCTATTAATTTACATCCATGATAACACCAATGATGTATGCATGACCATCAATCTTTGGGCCCCAATAGATGACTGTTGAGATTGATTTTGATGTTTGTGCACCTTTTACCACCCTGATAGATCAACATTGCTAAACAAAATTGGTTGATGTAATTATGTCTTCAAGGAAATTATTATAGAATAATTTCCCCAAAAGAATTTTATTATTCAAGACTTTTTCATGGGGTTATCTTTCTCAGGCATTTTATATTGTACAATTTGTCTGACCGAAATGACTTTGGCTTTTGAAGAGGACCCTTTAGTTTTGAATATTTTACCTAAAATATTTGACTTGTACCTTTGCCTTGGATAATTTATTATAGACAAAATGTTTGATACAATTCACGTCTTTGAGATCTATATCTCATATAAAATTTTCAAAAGAAATCATACTTAGTCTTTTGCCTCAAAACAAATTCTCCAAAAGAATTCATGTCTTTAGTCTCAAACAAATTTCTTGAAAGAATTTGTGTCCTTGTACCTTTTGACTGAACCTTTTTCTTTGGGATTTTTTCTTAAAAAATGACCCTTCAAAAAAAATGTCTAGGACACTTTATCTAAAAAGTGACCATTCAAAACTTTTGCATTGGCCCCTTTTCTAAAATAAATGACCCTTTAAGGGAACTGTATAGGACACTTTCTCCAAAAAAATACCCTTTGGTATTTTTGTTAAACATTTTCCATGAAATAATTATACCTTTGGGAAAATTATGTAGATAATTTTCCTAAAATAAATCTAGCACTTAGCTTGAAAAATACCCTTTGAGCTTTTTATTTGGTCAATTTCCCTTGAAATAAATGCCCTTCAATATTTTTTCTTGGTCCACTTTGTCAAAGAATGATCCTTTGGTAAAAGTGTTTTGGACCAATTTCTTTGAAATATACCCTTTGTAACTTTTGTTTAGGACTTTCCTCAAAGAAAAAACCCTTTGGGATTTTTGTTTCAGACAAAAAGATCAGAAAAATTCCCAATACTTAGCAAAAGAACCCAAAATAAGTCTCCTAAAAGAATTACAATACTTATCCAAATAAAGTGTAACAATTATCCTAAAATAATTATGCCTTATGCTTTTATTTCAACCTTTATGTGGATAAATTTCTTAGAAATAATTCTAAATGCTCTAACACTTGGCCACAAGTTGAAATATCTGGCTAAGTGTAAACTTAAGCTTTTTCTAGACCTATTCCTATAACTATTAAGCACCATGAAAACCTACTTGGATCCCTCCACTTGTAATATTTAGCCTACGTTTAAGTCCCCTAATCTACTCATCTATTAGGACCCTGCTCATCTATTTAAATTAGGTGAAAGCTTGGAATGTAAGCCAAAATGGCCAACAGTTAGTTGGAAATTTGTTGAGTTGGTAGTTCATTTGGCATATTTCATGGAATGTTAGTTGGCAAGGAAAGGTAATGTAAAGTGTGGAAGATGCTTCGAGATATTCGTAAGATTATTAGTAGTTTAGGACTTTAATACTAGGCTTACATGCTTTGATAGATATAGATTAGTTAAGGTTTTATCAAATATATTGGTTATTATTTAGTTTGGTGGCTTCACTAACTTAGTTGATGGGATGCTAAAATACTAACCTCAATTTTATGAACCAATCTAAAATGTGCATGTAAGCATGGTAGTTAATTCATAAGCCTTGGATTATAAATAGCTTTGTTTTCTTGGTTTTGGTCATTCTTTGAAGCTTTTTTATGGAACCATTACTCTATTGATTTGGATTTTGGAGTTACAAATAGAGATTTGTGAATGGAAAGTTTATAATAAAGTTCATACAAGTACACCAATAACAAAGTGATTAAATTTTATAAAAATAATAAGTTATTTTTTGAATGGTTATGGTTGCATGGAAAGAAATATTGTTTCTAGTCTACATGTTTTGATAGCTTGTGTTGTTTATCTATTTAAACCACTGTATGAATGGATCTTAGAAGTTTTGTTGGTTTATATATATTAATTACATGGATATTAGTTAGAAATGTCTTTGGCTTTGATATATATAGTTATTTATTAATTTATGATGAGATAAAGAACATGTTTCTATTAGTTTGGTTTAAATATGGTTTTGTTTTGAAAGAATGATAGATATTTTATCACGTAAATGCATGCACTAGTTATATTATTCTATTGGTTAAAATTATAAAATGGTGCATTGAGAATATAGTTACAATTTTAAAGCAGTGTTGGGTATTTAGTTTTTGAAGTCACAATTTCATGCATAGTTAGGGTTTTTATGTAAAACAAACTTTCTACATTTGTTTTCATAAATATTTTGAAGTATTAGAAGGATTTATGGTCTACCATGTAATAGATAAGTTGTGTCTTGAGGTTTTTTGATCATGTAAATGTGACTATACTTTATTATTTCTAAGCTATAAGTTTCATGCATCAGTTTTGAATCTTGGTTTTGAAGAAAAGGTTTGCATGGTTATGTCATGAATATAGTATGATAAACTTGTCTATAGAGAAAATGGAGATTATTGATGGACTTGAATTTTGGTTTTGGTTTTGAGGGTTTTTTTATATTGAAATATTGGAATTTTTAGTAGTTTGAAGTAGAAGTTTCATGTGTTTAGGGTTTTGTGTAAAAGTGAACTCTATTTATTTTTTAATGAATATTTGGAAATATTGAGTTTCATACATATATGTATTTTGGAAGAAATCTTTACATAAGAAATTTTTATGGAAATATCTTATGTTCAATTATGTTAGAAATATGATGGAAAAAAATTATGAATACATAGTGTTTTGGGTTTAAGTTTTCTATTGGATATTAAAAATATAGTGTTTTTCTAAGACACATTAGTTTATATTTTGATCTTTATTTGTTGATATTAGGTTTTGGTATAAGACAAGTTTAGTATATTTATTAAAATATTATATGGAAAAAATCTCAATGGAAATAATCTATCATGAAGAATTTGTTTAATTTTTTTTGTATAAGATGTTTTGGGTTTTCTTTAGAGGTCAGATTTGAATATGTTTAAATGATTGATTATTTTTAAAGGTTGTGATAAGATAATTTAGTATTTATATGTCAAATATTTTATATGAGAATGATTCTTGTTGAAATTTATATAAAAAGACATGAAAATTTTATGCATGGTTATTTATATTTAAGATGATGTTCAGGCAATAGAAATAGTGATTAAAGAGTTTTCATATTAATTTTTTTCTAGGATAGTATGTTGTTGATATGTCATATGTCATAATAAGTTAATTTTTAGTTTGAAGTTATGACAGTGAAAAATATGTTTTTATTCAATATTTATTTTGATGAAAGTTTTTAGATGGTTTAGTTTCTTGGTCAACAAGTGGAAAGTTGTGGTTTTCAATTGAGTAATACTTTCTAGGAATAGAGCTTTATGGAAATCTTACTTTCAAATATTTTAATTGGTTTAAATAATATTAATATAATAAATAGAATATCAGGAAGATATGATAAAATATTTTGGAAATAAAATTATGATAATATAACTTTATTTTAATTTTTTAGTTAGTTTTAAAGGATATTTTGATGTAATCAAAATAGAATATTGTGAGGATAATTGACATAGTTGGAACAAATCAATTTTATTACAGTCAAAGATAGTTCAAAGTTTTTTTTATAAGTGATTGTGTGTTTGATACACAGTTGATTTTTAATTTGGATATATACATGTTGATTTTTTAGTTATAAATAATCAATTTTTGAATATATTTTAAATATATATGATGTAAAGTTGGGATCAAGCCAGATCAGGTAGAGATAGTGATAATCAAGGTTGGAGTAGAAACCAGACTTTTGGTAGCATAAATCAATATAAATCAAACAGACAATTTATAAGGAGAGGTTTCAAGGCTAGGAGATTTGGCCCTAAGAATGTTAATAGGGTGTTAGAATGTTAATTCACTTTGATGTAATAAATCCTAAGTTTTGGAATGTTTTAAACAATGTACCCTTTAACCCTGTAAACCATAGGGGTAATAAGAGATTTTAAAGTCATAGATTTGGTGATAGGTCATAATATCATAATAGTTCCTCTCGCCACTTGAAAAATAATCTACATCACTTGCCAATTCAATCACATACCCCAAAGAGAATCCAACATATTAATGAGCTACATCATGTTAATGAAACTACTTAGCTAGACACTAAAGTAACGCATGCCAAGAACTTTATTAATCTTTCCCTACCTTCTATTTTTGATTAACCCTCACCATCTAAGAGAGATTATATATTAGTGTGTATAAAGTTAAGTTCGAAGGAACCTATTTCAAGTTGCAGGAAACACAAACTTGAAATTCATCTAGCTATTTTAGATAAATAATCAGTTAGTCAAAATGATATAGACACTTCAATTAAAGTCAAAGTTCTCAAGTAGATTAATCTAAAGGTGGATGATCCCACAAGTGACTCAGAAATAAACATGGTTCATCTTCTAGAAGTTGAGATGGAATACAATGAGTGTGTGAATGAGTAGGGAAACCCAGTAATTGAGGTTCTTTCTGATTTTGATGATAATTGGATGCTAGTAAGATAAACTTTCATTTCAAAGTCAAAATTTTTAAGTTATCATAACTTAAGTACTTTCATATTTGAATCTTTGATTTTTAGATTTTAATATTTTGGTTGGATATGTTGAAAGTACATAGACTTTAATATATATATATATATATGCCTGAGTATTTTTTGGAAATATGCATTATGGTTTTAATATAAATAGGAATTCCATTGATTTTTATTTACCTATTTATTTATTAAAATATGTTGTTATATTTTACTATTAGCTGATTAAGAGTCCTCACTTATTAGGAAGTGCCTAGTCTATATTCAAATATTTGATCTATTAAGACATTTAAATCTTAATTAAACCTTAACTAATAATTGTCTATATTAATTGAATTTTAAAAATTCAATTGATTGAGTTAAATAAATAACTAAGTTTAGTTACAACTTTTTCCAATCAAATTTAAAGCATAAAAGGAGATCAAGAGTTCATTTGAAGAAGAGGAACAATACAAGTATTGAAGACTTATATATTTTAAAGTCAATCATTTATTTTTCTCTTCTATGCAACTTCTCTAAGATAGCATGGCTTTGGAAAATAGACCAAATGTTACTTTCTATGATGGTTGAGTACATTGCTTAGACATCATAGGTATATCTAGTTTTATATTATCATTTATAATAGATTATCTGAAATATGTCAAGTTTAAAATTTTTTATGACTGTTCCTTGTAGTCTTATGTGCAGAATCTAAGTATTCAACTTGAATAATGATGAAAAATTCACTATTTGAAATATTTCATTGATCTATGTGATTGTAAAAGTTATCTCTCAATATATTTCTTAAAGAAAGATGTTGGTTTCTCAAATAAATTTGATCTACTTTACTAAGACAATTCTCTATAGTGAGATGCACATGTTTTATCTATATTATACCATATATTGAATTTGATTTTAACTTAGTTTAATCTGATTTAGATTAATCTTTAATTAGTTCAATTTCCTTTTCTATTTCTTTTAGTTTTAATATATTTATTTTGCTGTAACTTACCCTTTTTTTTTTCTTTAATCAATTTCTTATATTGGTCTCCTTCATTTAATTTCTTAGAGTTAGAATTAGGTATTAGATTAGTTAGTTTGTTGATTTAGTTTATGTTTAGATTGTCTTAGTTTATTAGACTTTGTTAGATTGTTTTATTTTGTTCTAGTTTAGTTTGGGTTTAATACTTAAAAAAAAACAGTTTGTTCTCTCTTTCTTAGCTTTGTTATTGTCTTGTTTGTCTTTAATTTTTTATCTTTAGTTTTTTGGTTTCTATTAGCTTGTGTCTCTTTTGTGTTGAGCTCTTCTTAGTTATTTAATTTATTAAGTATTTGTTCATTTTTTGAATTATATCAATTCTATTTTGCTTGTATTTTTGGTTTATTATCTTGGTGTTATTTATAAGTTATTACAGTAAAAGTAAGATATTACTTTGAAATATATTATATTATTGAACCATATTTCTTTCCTTCAAGATATTATCTTATTCATAGGACTTCTCTATCAGATAGGATAGATTACACATTCATATATGAACTAATTCATTATAAGATAAAATATATTTCTAAAATTATAATAGAATATGTTGTATTTAATAACTTATTTATTATTTCCTACAATATTTAAAAAAACCCTTACATATTTAAGATCATAATTGAACATTTATAACCTTACTATTAGTTTGGTATGATTCTAACTTAACCTTCATAATAGGTTAAAGGGTTGATTAGTTGATAGTAAAATTTTCATCATCAACAAATTTGTTGACTTCATTGGGGATATCTTCATAAATCTTATTTTTTTAGAGTTTTGTTTTCTTCTTGATCATGGTACTTAAAAGACAACCTCCTATTATCCAACCTAGAATTGATATTGTTGATGATCAAGTTGAAGTTTCTTTTAATTTAACATGTTATGTATGGTATAATAATCCTCATAATCTTCAACATGTTATTAATGTCATAATTAAAGAAGAATAAATTATAGAATCTGAGATAGATTAGTTTTCTAATATTACTCATGAAACTCAACAAGACATTTTAAACACAAATAAATGAATTAAGGAAGATAGTGCTAGAGTTTTAGTTATTAATCCTAGGACTAGAACTCATTTCCTTTTTGATTCTTTTCCTTTTGATGATCTCATTTTTCCCTCTAAACCTACTATTATAAATATGCAATTAAATCAAGTTCAATAAAATCAACTAATTCAAGTATAAGAAACTACTGAAGCTTTTAATGGGAGATCAAGTAGAAAATATGATACAAGATCTGATTCATGGAATATAAGAGAATACAAATTGGATTGATCTCACTAAAGATTAAGATGAAGTTGAAGAGAAATAATAGATAGTTATAACTCTGTGGATTTTTGCAAATCCAATTAATATTGGAAACCATCCTAGTAAGTTACATTCCCTTAAAGGATTAAATATATCAAAAAAATTTGGAGCTCCTAGAGAATCTTGGAAATAACATTTAGAGGATTTTAGGTTAGTTTGTGCCACTATTAGTATATAAAATGAAAAAAAAAATATTTAAATATTTTTTCTTAAACACTTAAAGGGAAAGCTTACTAAGCATTTATTAGTTTACTTGCTAAAGTTATCATCACATGGAAAAATATTGAGGAATGGCTAGAGTTATATTTTGGGAAAGCTAAAGAAGACTTCAATCTAGTCAATGAACTTATGATTTTTTCCCTTGATCTAAGTGAGACCATTTACCATTTTATTACTAGTTTTACTAAGCTATGTCAGAAGATCTCACATGATCTTAGACCTTTTAAGAAGTTATCTAGACTTTATTTTTGTAGTGTTTTACCCTTAAAATATAAAATGGCTTTAGAGTATAAGGATATTACAAAATATGATGAAATGATAACATTCTACATTGAATATTAAATGAAACTTAAATGTATTGAATTTAAGTATAGGTCTTCTACAGGTCTAAATTCAAATAATGTAAAAATATTAAAGGCTATTTAGAGTCTATAAAATGAACTGGTCATTGTTAAAATGCAACTAAATGATAAACCTTCATATAATAGAAATAATACTGAAAGTACAAAAATAAAAATTTCTTATTACTATATATGTGTGAATTGGATCATGATCTATATTCATTTGTTGATGTTCACAAGTTTAAAAACCTTCTTCAAGGGAAATATATTATATCTAAAGATCTAGAAAACAACATAAATATGTGTGTTCTTGATGATCCATAAAAAATTGAGGGTACTTATGTTGTTAACGTTATAAATTAGATTATAACTCTTCTCAAAATAACAAAATAAAAAATAATGATTCTTATTCTAATGATAAAGGTAAAATAATTTATAATAATTCTTCAAGTAGTTTAGCTAATAATTTTTATCAAACTATTGCTTTATCAACTAGTTATAATAATAGTCAATATCAACATTATAAGCCTACGAATTTTAAACAATCTAATGATAAAGACTATAATACAATTGATGATTTATCTACAATCAAACCTAGATTTTTGTTACTACAAGTAAATAGTCTTGTGGGACAACTTGATAAAATAAATGAAGATATTAAAAATCCTAAAACTGAAGTAGACATATTAGAAGAAGATGGTAATGGACAATCAACTATTTTTTCTCAAAGTTACAGTCCTCTTATAGACTAGATGCCTCCTTTTTATGTTTCAGTCAAAATTGCTAATAAGGTAATCCATAATTTTATATTAGATATGGTGCTTCAAAGAATATAATTTTTAAATGTATTGAAGATCAATTAGACATATCTTATGAAAATAACAATAGGAAACTTATTGGATTTGATTCAAGACAAACTAAAAGTTATGGTAAGTTTTGGGACATAGTCATTAAGATTACTCAAGATGAAAGAATTAAATGCATGACTAATGTCCAAGTTTTAGACATTTCTAGTAATTATGTTGTGTTATTAGGAAGGGATTAGTCAAAAACAACTAAGGATTTTATGTAAAAATATATCACATGGGTTCTCGTTAGTAATGAAATTACTTTCATTAAAAGAGAAGATTGGTCTAGTACACCTATAGAGTCATATAATTCTTATATTATTGCTTATGTTTAGAAAGGAATTGGAACTTATGAGTTGCTAAATTAGATGAACCAAAAAATTAGTATGAAGAATTCTTTGAGAAAAATATGTTATGGTCATTGTATTTTGATGGAGCTTCTTCTCAACAAGGTAATGGTGCTGAAATTCTCTTAATTTATCCTATTGGTAAAGTTTTCTATTATGCTTAAAAAGTATCATTTGAAAACATTAATAATACTAAAAAATTTGAAGCATTATATTTAAATTTGGAAAAGGTAATTCAACTTAATATTAAACATTTAGAAGTCTTTCTATATTTTTAATTAATTATTAGACAAGTTTAGAAATTTTATAAAACAAATTAAACTCGTCTACATCATTATACTCAAAAATTTTGGTCTTTACTTGAACATTTTGAGGATTTCAATATCACTCATATTCTTAGATAATATAGTATTAGAGCTAATAAAATTATTGTTTTTGTATCTAACACAATTCTAAGTGAGAGTGAACCAATCAAAGACTTCTCTTGTGCTGAAAATTTTTGACCTAAAATTCTTGATTTGAATGGTAGTTGGCATGTTTTTAGCTGTGATGAATACATATATTATTTCATTTAAGGTAATTATTTTGATATTGATGTTTATGTAATAAATTTAGGAGATTATTTGCAATTAAGTACTAACAAATTACCTATTGGTTTAGTAAGTTTGGAATCTATGTTTACACTTAATGATCAACCCAAGATTTATAGAAAAAAATAGTCTTCTAGGAGAATCATAGGTGAAACTATTCTTGCCAATTTAGATACAAAAGAGGATCCTAAATATGTCTATTTAGGAATTCAGGTTACTATAAGTGATAAGGTAAAATTCATTGAGTTATTTAAAAAATTTATTAATGTGTCTGTATGGTCATATAAAGATCTTAAAGGTTTTGATACTGATATTATTAAATATGACATACTTATAAAACCCATTATTAAACATGTAAGATATAAAATATGAAGAATTAGCCCGATGTTAGAGGACACCATTAACAAAGAGCTAGACAAAATGATTGATGTTGATGTCATTTTCTCTATAAAATATTATAAATTGGTAGCTAATTTAGTACCAATTAGAAATAAAAATGGTGATATTAGATTGTGTGTTGATTTTAGAGATTTGAATAAAGCCAACGTTAAGGATAATTTTTCTCTACCAAATATAGATTAGATTTTATAACAGGTTGCAAGATCATAAATGATGTCTTTATAAAATGGATTTTCTAGTTATAATAAGATTTTTATAAATCTTGAAGATAGACATAAGACTACTTTTACTACTCATAAAGGGAATTTTTCTTATAATAGAATGCCTTTTGGATTAATTAATGCAGGAACCACTTTTTAAAGAGCTATGCATGTTGATTTTGATGACTTGATTGCATTTTTATTCAAGTTTATCTTGATGATCTCACCATTCATTCAAAAAGATGAAAAAAGGATTTAGATCATCTTTGTGAAGTTTTCAAAAGATGTAAAAAGTATGAAATTTTTTTTAATCCAAAGAAATTAGTTTTTGGTGTTATCAAAGGTAAACTATTAGTACATATTATTTATAAAGATGACATTTCTATAGATCATGAATGCATTAAAGCTATTAAATATTTACCTCCATGTAAAAATCAATCTAGTTTAAGGTCTTTCTTTGGTAAAATAAAATTTGTTATAAAATTCATATCATATTTTGTTGATAAGTCTAATCCATTATAATTTTTGCTTAAGAAAGATAAAATTTATACTTGGGATGAAGCTGATAATTTAGCATTTAATAACGTTAAAGATGCCATTGTAAGTGATTTAGTACTTGATAAACTAGATTCAGAGAAAACATTCATTCTTTATGTTAATGTTACTAAAAAATAAATTGGAGTTGCTATCATTCAAAAGTTTGAAAATAATGATGAAAAACCAATTAATTATATGAGTCAAGTTCTAAAAGATGTTGAAACTAAGTACCCTCTTATTAAGAAATTTATTTTCTCATTAATTTCATCTTTAATTAAATTTCATTATTTGTTGATGGGAAAAAAGTTTTTATGTGATTTAACGTGCCTATTTTATCTTATCTTTTAACACAACCAACCGTTCAAAGAAGGATGGATAAGTGGATATTATGAATTCAATAATTTGATCTTGAATGTGAAACTTCAAAAATAATTAAAGGTAATGAATTAGAAAAAAATCTAACTGAAAATAATTCTACAAATATCAAAGTTTTGGTCTTGTCAGTTGATGATAATTTAAATTCAAAGCCTCATTTAAAGACCGTAATTTTTTTTATTTTTCTAAAAAAATTAAATTTGGCGTTGAGATGAATGAATCTGATGGTATATTGGTTGAAGATGACTGGTATCATGACTTAGTATTTTATTTTCAAAATTAAGGCTATCCTAATAATTTTTTAAAAAATAAAGACGTTACTTGCATTTAAAATCTTTAAATTTCTATTTATTAGATTTTTTTTTGTTTTATTGAAATAGAGATGGAGTTTTATCGAGATGCCTTATGCATGATCAAACTCAATAGGTTCTTAGAGGCTATCATGAAGGAAATTGTGATGGACACTATGCTATAAAAATCACTACTTATAAGATCTTAAGAGTATATTATTATTGGTCTACACTATTTCAATATGCTTATAAGTTAGTTTACTCTTGTATGTTATGTTAATTGTTTGTTGGTACAGATAAGTTTCCTAAAATGCCTTTAAATCTTGTTATACTTGAAAAACAATTTACAAAATTGGGTTTTGACTTTATTTTAAATATACATCCTCATTCATCTATTCATCATAGTTATATATTAATAACAATATATTATTTCACTAAGTGGCCTGAGGCCAAATCACTTAAAAGTTTTGTAAAAGGTGAAATAATTTTGTTTTTATAAAATCATATTTTTTCTAGATTTGGAGTTCATTATGAAATCATTTTTAATAATAGACCTCAATTTATTTCAAATAAATATCTAGAATTTTTGGCAAAGTATTCAATTATATTTAGTTATTCATCAAAATATTTTTTTCAAGGGAATGGTCAAGCTGAATCAATAAATAAAAATCTGATTTCATCATGAATAAATTAGTTTGTAAAAATAAAAGGAATTGGCATTGTTGGGGCCAACATACCCCCATTTTTTAAAACTACAAACCCTTGAGAAACCTTTATAATTAAATATGAAATATGGCATAATAAGATCATTTTTAGAATTTGAATATCATCCACTTTATCAAAATCAAGCTTATTTGGTTATGTTTTGCTTTCATTTTGACTAACAATGCTAATAAATGGTCTTTATTTCTTTCAATTATAGATTCTTTGAATTTTTTCTTAAGAAATTCATTTTCCAAAACCTTTGTAAAACCCTCAATTCAAATTTGAATACTAGTGGGAACCCTTTAAAATCCATTTTGGACCTAAGTATAAAGTTCATGTTTTAAGCTTAGTTGTGTTTTTTAACATGACTAAAACTCAACCTAAAATTCTTAGACCCCTTTATTATTTCCACTTTAAAGTTCCGTGTATGCCTAACTAACATTAATTATATAGGTTATTTTTAATATTTCCTAAATTAACCTAATATTTTAACCCTAAGACCCCATTGTATTTATTAATATAAACAAGACCTTAGTATTAACACCTTAGCTTAAGTCTTAGATCCTTGAGTCTAATTTTAAGTTAGCTCAATCTTTTGATTTATAAATTAACCTAAGGTTTTAATCCTAAGGCCCTAAAGTATTTATTAATACAATTAGGACCTTAGTCTAAGCCTTTTTATCACCACAATCTGAACTTAACTTCTTCATATCTTGCAATATCTAACAACCCTCATTTTATCATGACATTTGATCTAATAGAGCAAGAAAATCTTGAAATTTGACTTAAATAGTGTGCATCTCAAATGTTTTTGGCTCCCTTGTGGCCCTTTTATCAGATGGCATGAGGAAAACCAATAAAATCCTACACATAACCCTTCGAACCAATCATATTCAAGCCCTTAGATCACTATCAATGATTCTTGCTTCATCATGAAGACCTGATCAGATGGAGTGAAGCATAGTTTAAAGTTAAAAGGTTTAAGGAGAGTCTAAATGATCAACATGCATCACCCTTAAATTTGAGGATTTAAATCAAATGGGCACATCTGATAGAAACAACCAATCATGAACAAGCTCTTAGATCATGATCCTACGACTCTCACCACATCACATATTTTGATCTAATGGAGTGAATTAAGTCCAAGACCATGGGAATCCCCACAAAGGTGCAAGTGCCATTCTTGTATTTGGTCACAAAAATTTGATGAACTTAAAATTAGTATTCACATGACCATCAGGTGATATCTGCAAGGATGTATTTGACATCCATGTGACTATCAAATTTAATCCCATTAAATTAAAAGCTTTACTAGCTTAAAATTGATATTCCCATGACTATCATTAGATGCACATAAGGATGTATTTGACATCCACAAGACCATAAAATTTAATCTAATGAATTATCTAGCCCATGATCAAAATACACTCTAAAATCTTGTTGAAATGTTTAGGAATTGCTTTACAAGCTAAGAGAAGTGCTTGAAAAATACTCAAACACTGGAAATATTTAATCTAAAAAAATTGGAAATGGTCTTATGGTCTAAGTATATGCAAAATAAACCTAGTCTAAGTTTATACTTTAAGGTCCCCATGATATTTTATTCAAACATCATGAACCTTAAACCATAAACTTATATTAAGTCTTATTTTAAAAAGAGAGGTATTTGTTACATAAGACTTAGACTAAGTGATTTATAGCTAAAGGTTTTAATGTGTTTTGTCTATACAATAAAATAATATTTGTTATTGGACCATTATGTCATGTTGATTCTTTTGAGAATATTTTATAAACCTTGGCATAAATATTTTAGACCAATGAATACATTATGTTTATTTAAACACAACATAAAAATTGGCTTGAAAATTTTAGCCATGGTCCCCTTTTATATAATTCAAAAAATTTAGACATAAATATTTTAGCCTAAGGTTTGATTCATGCTTAATAAACACATAATAAACCTTAACCTAAGTAATTTAAGCCTAAGTCCCATCTTAATAAAGTAATAACTTAAATTTAGGGAATCTCTATAAATAAAAAATTTGCATTTTATCATAGTAAGATGATCCAATGATGTGAGGTCCTCGTATACTTTTCAATGAGGCTCTGAGAGCCCACAAACTTGACATGTGGTGAAAGCACATTTGAGATAGACCTGATACGATGATCTAATGGTTCATTATTTGTCATTGAAGGATGACCCAATTGCATGAAAGTGCTCATGAATTTTCAAAGGCCTGTGAGCTTTCCATGTGGATAATGTTCATTCGAGAAAGCATTGACATAGGATACGAAGCATAGGGAAGACACACAAAGATGCCAAAACCATGAGGGTTCGAATAGAAAGGAACCAATCATAGGTAAGGGACTAGATTAAAATCAATGGTTCATGTTAATTTATTATTTTAATCCAATGGAGAAAAATAAAGAGGGAATTTTTAAATGCCAATAGCTAGTGCTCAAAAGCATTTATGAAAAATGTTGTGAAAGGTCCAGACCAATGCCACATAGGCACCACACAAGTAGAAAAGGATAAAATGAAAGATCTTATGGGCTTGAAAATTTAAAGGTATAAAGGCAAAGGTCCAAATGAAATCCAAGGCATGTATAAATTAGAGTTTGATATATCCTACCATTAAATCTCCAAAACCTTAAACCCTACATAAAAGTGATTCAATTAAATTCATTCAATCATAATTCAATCCAAGGAGAACTTGATTGTGTTTTGAGTGTAAAAGAGATTTAAAAGACACCTTTACAAAATAGTGTGAATAATTTAAAGAAATAGAGACCATGGTAGCTTGTAGCTAATAATTGAATAAGGAGACCAATCTCTACTTGTCAACAGATAATGACAAGTGAATCTTCAAGAACATCAAATTAGACCTTACAGCCCTAAAATTCTTAGGTATTAAGAATTAGTTTGAATAATTGTTCATGGTAGAGGAATTGAATCCCATTTAAAATGAGGAGTATATTATTTCTATAGTGAGATGGAGGAATTATGACTTGGTCAATGTCTAGATGCCTGGCCTTCACTGCACTACTATAAAACACAAGGTACTACATTGTATAGACATCCTCACTCCTATTTTTATTGACTATAAGGTAGATAATGAATGGATCATATGGCAAGGGAACTCTAAGGGGATAGTGTATATTTCTCTTATAGGCTTTGAAAATTATTATAATCTCCTAATTCCCCATGTGGACCTATCTAAAATTAAGGAATATACCAACACTCATAACTTAGACTCTGTCTTTAGACCTTGGATGCACTAAGGACCCCATATTTTTATGCACTTTGAAGGCAAGATCCTAGTAGTCTAATTTAGTGAGGGAATTAGGGTGATAATGGCCCCATTAAATCAATATTTTGGATCCCCTTTAACCACCTATGTGATCACAATCTAGGTTGCCTACATGCATTTCATGGTGGAAGAAAAGCTCACCCCTCTAATTAGAGATTTGATCAGTGTCTTCTTAGCCAAACTATTCACTACCATCAAAAGGAAGAAATATACAAAATTTTATATGATTTCGTACCTACTATATGCCCTTCTAGCTTCAATCAACTTCCATAGTATTAGAAATTGTTTGCCTAAGGGAAAAACTACCATTACTCCAAATTACATATCTTTAAATATAGGAACCATATGCAATTTATTTATGACTATGTCTATCCAGCCATAGTAGAGGATATCATATGTGCTACCATGCCTAGGGTCCACCCACTCATCAATAAGTATGTTAAAATGATGGGTGACATTTGGTACTACCCTAAATACACAATCATCAAGATTGAAGGGATTATGTCCTAGCCTTATAGATTACTAGTATATTTTTTAAGTAAGCTTGCCAAGAAAGAAATTGACTTCCATCTCATCAATGAAATTGAGGGGATATACAAAGAAAAGAGTAAGGGTATCCTCCACCCCTTACCTTTGATCATTGGAAGAGCCATATTTCAATATTAGAAGTAGGTTTATACCATGGCCAATCACAGGAATTCATTTAGATTTTAGCTTGATGAAATCAAGATGTGGGATCCTAAGAACGTAGTGAATAGTCATTTGAAGGAGAAGAAATTCCCCAAGCACAAATGCATGCATCATGAATGTTCTTGACACCATCTATATCAAGGATAAGAACTATGAATAGGTGTTGGCTAGAATCCAAGGGCACAACATCAAATTAGAGAACAAATTGATCAAGGATGAAAATACATCAATAGAGGCATGGAAAATGCATCATTTGAAATATCACTTAATACTTGGACCATCTAGGATAGCCAAAGAATAACCCCAATTAGAATAACCATAACCTTATGGGTAAATTATGAAAGGCCAAGATGAACAAGGCCATGGTAAGGAGAAAGTGGGAGAGGTGAGATTGGAAGAGAGACCTAGAAAGGGGCTCTCATCTTCAACACTCCCAAAAAGGCCACATTCCTTAGTTAATTAAATAGATATGATAGCCTTATATATATAAGAGACACTTGAGGCTACCCTCAAAGAACTTGTAGAGGTGTAAAATATTGACAGGGAAGAATTATTATTTGAAGAGACTTAAATCCAAGTAGGGGAGCCTAGAGGAGAGAAGGGAAAAGAGCTTGTCCCTATGACATCCAAAGAAAAGAGGAAGGTAGAGCTAGCATTAGTTCCTATTAGACTATGGAAGAGACCAAGATTGACCTTCACTCAACCCATCAATGAAGTCAATCTATTTAGTGATGAATTACCAATTTATGGACCAGTCATTCTTGATTGGTTTATTTATGGAAATTTTCAAAAGATTCCTTCTCTCTCTCACTCATGGGCACTCACAAAGATTGCCAATGTTGAAGTACATGATGACATGAAGCCATGGATTAGGGAGATGGTGAAAAAATAAGAAGAGATAAGGATTATGGTCTCTCTATGATCTTAAATCAAGAGAATGGATGCCCTAAGAGCATCAAGTAGCATAGGTGTAGAGGTCCTTGAACCTCTAAAATTCACAAATTCATTTACCATCATGTAATTTAATTTAGATATAGCTGGATTGGATAGGGTTACCACCAAGATATCCATGGTGGGATTAGATGAATTCACCTTCCAAAAAGTGGATCCCTTTGTAGGATTAACCCCAGTTAGGGGGAAATATCTAGGTGAAATTTTAATTCATGAAGAAGATGTTGAAATCTTAATCAAAGCCCAATTAGAAAAATCAAAATCAAGGGTCAAAGGAATGAAATAGAGGATCTATAATTTGGAAAGAGACAAGGGAAACCTAGAGACATAGGCAATTCTATTAGTGCCTAAGTTAATGACCAAAATTCTTGATGAGTCATTTTATTACATGTTTGATGCACTCAAAATAATAAAGATGAGTCAAAGTAAACTATCACAATAGGTTGCATTAGCCAATGGTCTAGTCACCCAATGGTAAGACTTAGAGGATAAAATTACTGATCTTCTCAACATCCAAGTAAGAAAATAGATCCCAAGATTCAAAACCATTAATTTGGGACACTTGGGCACAATTTTAGGAATTATGGTTGACAAGGTTCAAAGTTTGAGTGCATGGAACAATAATGTGGAATGACTCCTAGAGAATGATAAGGAGTTAATTTCAAAGATTGAACAATTTATTGGGACTATGCTTATAGACCCTACACAACCCATTTCCTTTGGAATCATAAGTGATGATTAATTAAAACATACGTCTACTTTGCTAACCCAAGAAATGAAAGGAAATAGCAAAGGAAATTTTTGGGTTGATAATAGTAAGATCCTAAACATGATATTCAATGCTAGAGAGAGGATAAATGAAGCTAGGATCAATAAAGAAGCCATGCCCAGAAACAACAAAGAACTCAATGACTTGGTATATCAAGAGGAAGATCATATCTTGAAGCCTACTATGGATCTAACGCTAGTTGATGAGCAACATACTAAAGCCATGAGCATCCTCCAACAACAACAAGTAGAGGACCCATAAATAAATTAGACAATATTCTATTTTGTATAATTTTGTGGCTTTTAAAATAGAATATTCTATTGTAAAGGCATATTCTAGTCTATTAGCATATTTCCCCTAGGTTAGTATAATTTTATAAAACAAGTGTATTCTAGAACCATCATAGGAAGGATAATTGTCCTTGTCTTTTTTACACCTATATATTATAATTGATCGGTATACTACCTGATCTTTCTATAAATGCATGTATTTCCATTTGTAAAAGAGAGAAATTTGAGCAAATTTTATACACTTGAAACAATTAATATAATCAAGGAATTGTGCAAAGATTTCCCACATTTGATATGTCAATTGCTAAGATAAATTTTCTCTCAATTTCTAGTTTTATGTCTTGAATTTGAATAGTTTCTTTGAATTTTGGGTTGTATTTTCTAATCACAAGGTTTCTAATTTGTGCATATTCTAGATTAGTTGAAGGATATTAGGTTTTGCTTCATTTCATTTTACTTTGTATTCAGATGTGTAAAGGTTATTTGATTATATTAGTAAATCCTTAATGTAGACCTAGTTCTTACTTGTGATTCTTTAACACTATCCTTTTAAGTTTGCCTAGTATATAGTGAAATTTGAGCTTAGGATATTTTACATTATATATTGGTTTTAATGAAAACTCAATTACAATTGATACTTTGTCATGATACTTGAGACTAAAATTGGCAATCACTGATTTCTTTTCTGCCTTACCCTTCGCTTTACTCTTTTTATGCCAGATCACTTTAGTTTTAGATTCATTATAAATATCCACTTAGATTAGTTTATAGCTTAAATATGGATCAAAATTCACAAAATATTAACATGTATTTTTTATAATTCACAAAGATTAGACAATGATGGCTCCCAACCATCACTCATTATACATTTATGGGACACCAATACATATCTTTGTTTCTATTTCACCATAGGTGACATCAAGTTTCCAAAACCTAATACTCATACTCTGAATTCCTTGAATTATAAAATTAGAAATGTTCTTTGAACACTAAGGAACCCTATGGTGCATTTATAGTATCAACAAAGTAGTTTTTTTCTAGCATTATAAGGAGGGCTAGATCTCTATATTTCTTTAAATCTTTGTTGATATTAGTGTGTTTTAATCTAAGATCAGTGTATCTTTGTCTTTTTGAGTAAATTACTTTCTTATAAGTATAAATATCATTGATATTTATTGTTTTTCACACATATTTATGCTTCCTTTGATAAATATTGAAGTTATTTGAGATATTGAGGCTTGTTTTTGATAAATTTAGCTTAAAACTTTGAAAATCCATAGTATCTAATGTTAGGACTACTTATTTTGATCAAAGGTTGGCATATCTTTCATAATTTTGAGTTCCTTTAGGCTTATAATTCTAAAGATAGATCATATTCACATAATTAAATGCATCTTTGAGATAATTTAGTCAAATATCAATGTCCTTTATAGTTTTTCATATAATCTTTTCAAAATAAACTCAATGTGTAGGTCTAGATCTTGTTATTTATAAAAATTAACTTGATACATCATATTTTAGGTAGGATCTTCAACTTTTAAGATGAAATTTCCAAAAATTATAACAAGATCACACTCAGAGACTAGAGAACCTTTACTTAAACTTGAGGTTAAAAAAAAAGCCAAATGTGACAAAGGTAGATGCAGGAGATCCAAATGTTTGCCAACTTCACATATTCAAGGTACATATGCCTTAAATATTCATGTAGGCATGGCTCAACTAAGATAATCTTCAATTAATGTACCAAGTGTGGTACATGACCTCCCACACAACCTTGAGAAGTATTTGACTATATTTAGTCCAATTGGTATTACAATTATTAAAGAAAGCATTAAGTCCTTTACAGTTTCCTTAAGATTGATAAATGTTGTGCATGAAGATGTGGCTTGAAAGTTATTCCCCTTTACCTTTAAAGATGTTTCTTATGAATGGTTCTTGAACTTTATTGATAATTACATCACCAATTGGGATGGTTTCAGTGATGTTTTTATAGATCAATTTGGTAAAATTATTAGTCCTTGTGTTATTTAACATCAGTTCACCATTATTAAAAGAGATTCAAGTGATCTTATTAGGTCCTTTAATGCTATATTTTAGAAAATGTATAGCAAGACCATAGAGCCCTATAAGACTAATGATGTCTTAGCTTTCAAAATATTTAAAGATGCAGTAGACCTCATGACCTCTACATTTTTGAAGAGATCCATGCCAACCATAACTTCATTAGCTAGGTCCTATTCTAAGGTAGTCATCATCAATGATTAGATACAACCCCAAGGACAAATGGTGTATTATGTGCCAAATTTCAACTCATAAATGCCTATGATGAACTTATTACCAAAAAAATAGAATATCCAAGCATTAAACTAACTCCCAAACCTTAATCAATTCTCATTGAGTCATGTTGTTCCCAATCAAAACTTAGGGTTCCTAAATCATCCTAATAATGGCTTCAATCTAAATGATCAAAGGGATTTGGTACCATCTAATAACAACAACTAGGTACATAATTTTGAAACTCCTAAAAATGAAAATGAATCTATCTTAAAAATGGTCCAAAAGTTGAGCACTAATTTTATTTAGTTCTAAAAATAGTTGGAAACACTACTGAAAGTTTAGGTAGGAACTTCTCATTTCAAAGGTATAATAGGCCAAATAATAGGTTTGAAAATGATATTTTTCATAGTAATAGGAATAATGAGCCATCTTATAAAAATAAGACCATAGACATTAACCTCACTAATATTGCATTACCTAATTATCATAGGGTACATTGCATAGCCAATCATGGAAAAATTGATTGCATTGAGTTTTTCAAAGCCTTTGAGGCTTTCCAAGAGTATTTATATACATTTGAGGTGGTCCCTTATAAAGAAAGTGTTGAAGGTGATTTTGGATCTAAATCATCTAATCAAGCCTTCATGGTTGATACTTTTGATTTCCCCTTTCAAGAGGAAAATGAACCTAATGAGATCCTTGAGGAGATACAAGCTTTTCAATAGTGCTTAAATAAGACCTATCCATTAAGGAATAAAGAACAGAGGTAGCCCTTGACTACCTCAATACTTCTGAATAGTTTTGGAATCCCCTCAGACACCTTTTCAAGTAACAATCCAGAGCCACCTAAAGGGATTACTTCTAAACCTAATTTTGATATTCCTAGTTCTTTTAATAAAATTGGATATAAAATAGTTGAGGAAATGAAGATGATAAAGGCTAATATTAAACTTCATGAACTTATATAGATTATAGAGTAAAGGGATCTCCTAGAATATTTGTTAAATAAGTCCAACAATCCACCCAAGGTTGATCATGCTAATGTGACTGTACACAAATCTAAAAGTCTCATTTATTACTCACTATCAAGATGTTTAGTAATAAATTACTCAATTTCTTGATATATTTTGGTGCTTATACCAATATCATGCCTATAGGTATATGCAAAAAACTTGTCCTGAATTCTATTAAGTCTAATAGAGTTGTAACTTAGTTAAATAACTCTAGAGTTAAGGCAATTAGGGAGATTATAAATGTTCACATGAAACTAGATTATGATCATAGGGTGCAAAAATTCATTGATATTCAAGTTGTTTATATACCTAAAGTTTATGTAATATTATTGAGAAGGGTATGGACCAAGGCTTTAGATGGTTACATGTCCATAGATTGCTCACATCTGTGGCTACCTTGGAAGGGAGTTTATAATAAAATTAAGGTTGAGAGAGAACCAAGGATGAAACACATGGTAATTTATTACAAAGATATAAATGAGAGGGTCAACATAATTGACTTAGAATTAAGGTTTTTCACCCTAGATATTGATAATGTATGTGATCCCAAGAGTACTCATGTTGTTCATAGATTATGAAAATTGTATTTTGATAGTGCTAGGTGTAATGCTAGATCATGTGTTGGTGTTGTCTTAACTGACCCTACAAATATAAATTACCATGCTTATTATAGACTCAAATTCCCTTACACTAACAATTTTCTTAAATATGAAGCCCTTATCTTAGGTTTGTAATTTTCTATAAAGAATAAGGTCAAGGAGCTACTAGTTTATAGGGATTCAGAACTAGTAGTCAACCAAGTAAGAAGAAAATACCAATACAAGCTCTCATACTTGAGAAGGTATAAGTTTAGGTTTTGGGATTTTATTGGATCCTTTGATGCTTTTACCATCACTTCCATCCCAAGGGAAGAAAACCAAGCTACTGATAAGTTGGTATCTATTGCAGCCAACCTCATGCCCAACCAAGATTTCCCTAATTTTAGTATTGATTTGATTCCTCAATGCCTCATAATTTTAACCATTTTCAATTTTTAAATGATGATCAGTAGATATTGGATTTCATGACCAATTTTGGAGTATTTGATGCTCATATTATTGTTGAGACTAATGAAAATGCATTTGAGGGGGATAATTTTGATGGTAAAATCATTTAGTTGAATGACAACAAGATCCCCAAGGGGACTATTTCTTTGGAGAGACTATTTGATTAGGATAAATTGGCTAAAGTTTCTAATGTTTCCAATGTAAGTGGGAAAGACTACAATGTTATTAATCTTAGCCTCCAAGATCAACCCTAACTAGTAAATTTTGGAAAAGCCTATACAAACCATGAGAACAAGAAAGCCAAAGAGATCCTTACATAATATAGGGATGTCATAGGTTGGTCTTATGATGATTTAAATATATTTTATCCTAGGGTCATCACTCATACCATCCCTTTTAAAGAGATTTGTAAACCATTCAGGTAGAAGTAGAGGCCTATAAACCCCATCCTAGAACCCATGATTTTCAAGGAGGTCAAAAATGTTTTTATCTAATTTTTGCTTTCTCCTAAGTGTGAAAAGAAGAAACTAGTTAAGAAGGGTGTGTAGAAGAATACTTTTTTAATTCATTCATTTTTAATCCATAATTTTTAAGAACCCCTTTTTGGATAGGGAAGAATGACCTATAATTAGAAAGCACTCAATGCTTGAAGATGTTTGTTGATGAATATTGGCTTGTTGAATATCTTTGATAATTTTTGTAGAGTTTCATTGCTTTGCTATCTTTTCCTCCAAGATGTGGATGAATTATAAAATGATAACCTCCTCAAAATACCCACACCATGATGTTAATGACCAAAGACTAACTTTCCACTTAACCTTGGGTGAAGGAGAGGGAGGGTATTTATAACATTTTTTGTGAAGATTCATGCCAAAAGAGGAATAGTAGAAGTATGGAACCATTTTCCATGTATGTGCATGGATTAGTCAAAAATTAGGTTGGTGGAATTCCCACCTTGATCATAAGTCTCCCATTTGGGTTGGTTTGTCTCCCACCTTGCACATAAATCTAATTTTGAATGGGAATCATGCACATGCATTTAAATGAGACCAAATACTTTTCACCACCATTTATTGTCTTCATACAAGCACTTAAAGATATGTCTCACCAAATGTGGTGCCATTTTCCATGTGGTGCCTAAATTAGTCAAGGATGAGTTTGGTGGGGATTCCCATTTGGGTTGGTGAGTCTACCATTTGGGTTAAAAAGTCAAAAATGGGTGCCCTTTATCTTTAAAGAGATAGGTATCTCATTTTGAAGGCTAATTTCATGTATGAAAAAAATATATGCTTAATGATGGCCCCTTAATGGGAAATTTTCCATATTTTAAAGGGGTCCTTAAGATGCTTAAATGAGGTCATTAAGCACATTGGGAAAGGGTCCCATGTGGGGTATGATGTCCCACATCAATCCACATCACTTCTAAGCCATGTCACTTGCCATATAACCTTACATGTCACTTACCATGTCACTTGCCATGTCACATGCCATTGCATCATGAATAGTGATAACAGGTCCCACATTGAATAGTGATAGTGAATAGTAATTTTGAATAGTACTATGTGACTAGGAGAATAGTGATTTGGTTAGATTAAGAGGGGTTGGCTAAGGGTTAATAAGGTTTAGGGGGTCTTTAGGGGGTCTTGAGGAATTTAGTTATTGAAAACTTTAAGTGTGCAATTTTTTAGTGTCTACATTTTACCCCTTTTTGTTATGTGGATTTGGATTAACAAGTTGAAAAACATAAACTAATCACTTGGTTGAATGTTAGGGTGCCTCAAGTATGGGAGGAGGTATTCCATCTCAAACTGAGAGTCAATGAGGAAAGGATAAATTAGGTGTAGGTTTGATAAGAGTTGGTGGAGAGGAACTAGGTGGTGCTACAAGGTAGTTGGGCATGTAAAATGCCAATGGGTGTATAAAATGTGACAAACTGTAATAGTCAAGATTGCATAGAGACTAAATATCACAATGTTGATAAATTAAGGTCAAGTTCTAGAAAGATAAGAGAGGGTAACTAATACATGACATTGGTCATAGCCAATTAGGTCATTCCAATCAAGTCATATAAACAAGGTCCATCTCATTTATAGGTATCCTAGGTGAAGAAGTGATCCTACTAAAAAACACAAGTTGTTGGGTTGTGCACGAGGTAGTCTAGTGTTTAAATGGTCAATGTTGGAAGAAAGGGTCAGTGCAGTCAAATGACCATGTAAATTCATTATGAAACATGCTAATGGTCAAGGTTAAAAGCAACCAATGTTAAGGTAGATGTGGTGAAAACATAGGTGTATTGAGTATGGGGATGGTCGAGCTGACTTTAGATGTACTCATCAAGTGGATTTACCTACATAGTTCCATGGATAGGAATCTAAAAAGAACATCAGACCAAATGTATTTATTTTGAGGTGGGGAGTGTTGGTTAACTTATTTTCCCTTATTTTATATCATGTAGTTAGGTCTAGTTGAAGGATGTTGGAGAAAAGGAAGTGCCAAAGGGTGGAAAAGATGGCTATCAAATAGTTTTCTAATTGGTTTAGTAAAAATGATGGATGAGATTACCTAGGAGGTAATTAAATGACTACTTAAACTATGCAAAAGTAATTTTTAGCCATGGATAATTAGGTTCAAGTGTGAAATTTCTACCACTAGTTTAAAGAAAAAGGGAGAAATATGCTTTACTAGGAATTGGAGAATCTAGTACATCCTGAATTGTGATGGTGACCTGACAAGTTCTTTCATCACCATCTAAATAAGTTGATATTGTGCACACTCCACAAAAATTTTGTTAACAAGATATAGAATGGTATTATTCAATGATTCAGGGAAGCAAAGGAATAAAGTTGGTAAATGAGAAGTGGTGAAGATTCAAACCCTAGACCCTTGAGTTAGTAGGGCCTCAAAATAAGTAAGCATTGAGTTTTGAGGGAAGTTAGAGAAACACTCTGAGGGATTTTGTAATATAGAGTGAGGTGAATAATAATAATATTAATTAAATGAGGGAGTAGGTTATGGATTTTGTGCATTAAAATAAGGGTATGGAGGACACGAGGAAGCAGACAAGGAGATGTATGTAGAGGTGATATAACTGGTGACCACACTTTAAGGATGTGGAGGTTGAATGTGGGAAAATAAAGGTGATCCAAAAAGGGATGAGGTATAGCCAGACTAGGAGATGGATGAAGAGATAGGTGAAGAAAATAATGAGGTCACATATAAAGATGAAGGTGGAGAAAGATGGAAGGAGCTAGGCATAGACATATATGAGGAAAAAAAGAAGGTCATGAAAAACATGGAATGTCTTCAAAACAAGAAAAATGAAAGGAAATGAAAAATAGGCAGAGGATGGTGGAAAAAAATGAAAGGGAATGAGATGAAGATAAAGGATGATAATAAGAAAAAGGAAGAATTGAAGTAGGGATACAAAGCAAGGATACTCACACATATGCAAAAGACAAGTGAGTACTGAGATGGAAAGAGGAAAAGGGGAGTGCAAAAGGCAAAAGGAAATAATTGAGAAGAAGAAAAGAGCCAATCATGTGAGGCTTCTCAAAGGATAAATACCTAGGTAGAAACTAGATTTGGAGGGAAAAAAGAAGACAAAATGGATGAAAGGATGGAAAAAAAGCAAATAAGAAGAATAGAAAATGGGTAGGGTGGGAAGAGTTGTGAAATGATAGAGAGTTATGGTACACATAAAGAAAAAGTGAAACAACAAAAGAAACAAAAATATTACAAGATGTACAGTATGATATCAAATTGGCGAGAAAAAGAGAGTGATGAATAGGGTACAAAAAATTACCAAGGACAAAGGTAAATGATGAGGATGGCAATAGAAGACAAAGGAGATAGGGGGAAAGGTTAGTAAAAAGTGGAGAGAGAGGGGAAAAATTCAAAAGGTGGGTGGGGAAGTGAGCGATGAAGTATGAATAAGGAACGGTGTTAGGGAATCCAACAAATTAGAGTAGGTGGTGGGTTTATGGGAGATAAAAGGGGCCAAAGAGGAAGGCTATGAATCCTTGTGTTAAAAAAGATTGACAAGCTAGAAAAGTGGTTAAAAGAGATTGACAAGATAAAGGGAGGGAGGTGGTGATGAGATAGGTGGAGGAGTGGAGGAAAAGATATTTTGTAAGAATGGAAAATAAAGTAAAAGATGTGGTTGAGCTGACCTCAATAACTAAGTGATACTTACATAGTCCAAAAAGACCTCAAACCAAGGTCATTCTCCTAGCAATTGGGGAAAGAATTAAGAGGAAGTATTATATGGTGCTAAAACATAAATATGATTAATAAATAATTCAAATTTTCCTTGATTTAGGACACCCTAAGCAAGAGGGAATTTTTAGCAGTGGAAATGAGTGAGAAGAAAAAGGGGATAGGAATTAGTGGTTAGTGGCCAAGCTACCATTAGAAGTGAAGTAATGCCTACATAGTCCATAGACATCAGGCCAATGTAGTTCAATAAGGGTTTGGTGAGTGGTGTTTAAATTAGCTACCCCAATTTTATGGACCACATGGGTTAGTTTAGGTGGATGGAGAAATTGTTGTAAAATAATGGTTTTGGTGAAGGTGACAGTGAAAGTGTATGGTGTAGACTAGTGAATAGTTACTATAATGATCCCACATTTAGTAGGATGAGAGACAAAAATTGGTAAATTAGGACAAATAAGAATGTAAAACAATTCTAAGCACCATAAATAACCTTTAATAGAGATAATCCATAGATGATGTGCCTTTATAAGGAGGTTGTAACTTCTAAAATTGTGTGAGGTTATAATCACAGTGTTGGCATCTATCACTACAAGCTAAGTTTTAGGAGGTGGGTGTCTATTCAGATTTGTATAGTCATTTGGGCCAAGGTTTATCACCACTATGAGCTAAGTTTTATGAGGTGGGTGTTTATCTGGATCTACATAATCATTCTGGCCAAGGTTTTTCACCACTATGAGTCGAGTTTTAATGGCAATAGTGAAGTGAAAACCTGTAAACAATTTATTTGATGGTCATGTAGATTCTATAAGGTAGAAAACTGGTAGTTTTGTGAATGAAAGAGGATGGATCATGCCTAATCTAAGAGCTACATGGGTAGGCTAGATGAAAATCAGCCATGTTTGTATCCTCTATCCCATTTCCTTAGAATCGATGATTTGGGGTTCCACTTAGAAGAGGCCCTGATAGCAGGGAGTTATGTGGTCTATGATATTGGTTATATAGTTAGAGAAGGAAACCAATACTTACCATAGATAAACTCTTAGTTGACACAAAATAAAAGACTACCATGTTTGAGTAGGCACTACCAATGGTTAGGTTCAGACATTCAGAGCTTGTGGCAATGGGTTGGTAGTAATAGGAGGGTAGAGGGTACTAGAAGGTGAATGTATTATCATGAATTCATGGTGGCCTACATTTTATGGAAGAATTTATATAGTGGAAATCATTTTGGAGTTACCACAACTAGAAATAGTGGTAGTTTTAAAGGTGTGATCATTATAATGGCTTATGGTTAGAAGCCAATTTATGTCAACTAGGTTAAAGGTGACAATGATGTAAATGACCACCAAGCCTACAAGGATCACAAGATGATAAAGCAAAGAAACACATTAGATGTAGATCAAATGATAAGGACAATAAAAATATATCATGATGGTGCATAATGCCTTTATTGAGATGACCAATTAGATCAAGGGTGATATGTCCATATGAAAAGGTAAGTATACATGACCATTTCAAGTGGGAAGACTATTCAAGGGAATCAATGACATCATATGACCTTCCCAATTGATGGAAAGGAAAATCATGTCAGTGAGGAAGAATGGTCAGGTATTCTATTTTAAATAATTATGATAAGGATGAATGTCTATCATTGAGTTATTTGGTTTTGTAGGTCATAGAGAGTGTATATAACTACACAAGGTTTAATATGGTGAACAATGGTAATAATGGTGGAGATAATTAACAATCCACATGACCTAAAATAATCAATATGGTGAATGTGTAGATCAATCAAATACTAAAACATGTAATAGAGATAATGAAAGTGTTACTTGATGAAAAACAAGAGGACAAACACCAATATCCTAGTCTTGAGCTTGAAATCTTACCTCTATAACAATGAATAAGGTGAGAATTTCATTGTGCAAGATGTAGGGCTAGAGAACATGAATTTTATCCTATCTATGGAAGGAACCCTCACTATCTAAGGAGATGTACACTAAGGCAACAACTGGTGGTACCTATACAAACAAAACAACTAAGGTAAAGGGATCAAATGGCTATGATAGGAAAGAAAGGTGAAATACCTAGAGAAAAATATGATTCTTACCCTATGGGGATGAATGTGGAAGAAGAGAATAGAGTACAACCTTTAGTAACCACTGAGATAGGGAATGTTACAGATGTTACTTTAGGGAGGAATCAAGTAGAAGGATGGATGAACACAAATCCAAAGTCACCAAATAATCAACCTAGTGCTTAGGTAAGAAAATAATATATGTAGGGGCCTTAGGTGAAGGATGGATAGTCTGATAACTTTGTATGTGCCATGAGACTACTCACACCCTAAATAAAATATTACATAGTTTGTTATGTACAAAATGTGTTGGATGTCATTGGTCAAATTTTATCATGCTTAAGGTTGTGTCGATACATATGAATTTTATGGTTATGGTTATGGTTTTTTTAATCTTACTTAATGTAAAAATAATGATTATTGTTGTTGGAAAACTATATGGTAAAAGTTGTGATTAAAACATCAACCAAGCACATTAAGATAAGAATAGGGCATGATGATTTACTTTTGACAAGGAATAAAAATAGACCCAAAGTGGGATTGGATTAATGAATATAATCCCTTCAAACATTGTGCATGAACGGTCATGATTTGTTAAAAAAAGGTTTTTTGATCACAGGGTGTTAAGTAAGCTCTAAATCCCTTGATTTATAGATAGTCTAAAGGGAAGATTGGTGATAGGTGTTGTGAAGGGTAATGGGTGATATGTATGATAACCTCATGTGAATGAGTTTTCCCCTTATATACATGACCTAAGAATGGTAATAGATAATTCCATGCCATATGATAGATGTATACTGATCAATGTGAGAAGTCTAGATGTGAAATCCAATTGCAGCATTCAACTTATTATGCTTCTTGAGAGTTGATTGTGGCTTTAGAATTTGTTGTGATAGTGGGTATTTTTTTTATTATATATGGGAAGTTGATTGATGCAGGAAGCTTCCAAAAAAATTCTCTTCTTTTGACATAGTTATCTTAGCCATCCTTCAATGGAGTGGTCTAAGTTTATTGGTTTTGTTTAATGTTCTTCATAGTTATCCTTCAAGAGAGAAGTCTACCTTAAAGTTGGTAATTTTTATTTTGTTTTTGGGTAGCTATCCTTTAAGGGAGTAGTATTTAATGCTTAAGATATTAACCCAAGTAATGTTTTAGTATCCAAATTATTTTAGGATGCAATGTGTTTAGATATGGACAAGTCTAATTAAGTTTAGAGGTTTACCTTTATGAGAGAAAAATTTTAAAACAAGAAGGTCAATGATATGTGAATGCGTATGGTTTTGAGAGATAATTACCATTGGATTCCATCTTTTTAGAGAAAAAACAAAATCCATGAGAACCATGCCATGGGTAGATCCATGGTACCCATATTTAGGATTAGGCCATGAATATGATGGCTAATCACATGGTTTTATGAAGTAATCAATTGTCCTCAAAACGAGAGGAGGAAGGTGAGTGAAGATTAAAATCTCATAATCAAGGGATGAGCTTAAGTTAAAAAAAAAGAGTGAGTTTGATCCTTCCTTAATATAAAAATGGATACAAATGTGAAGCATTGAGAGGCTCAAGTTGTTGTTTGCCTTTTAGGGAGGACAAATGATAAGCTCCTAATCCATGTGTATGGGTAATGATGTAGGGTCGAAGCTAATTGAAGGCAAACTTTCCTCAACTATTTTTTTCCATGTTGGTCACATGTTGGTTTTCCTTTAGGATGAGGTCTCCAATATTAAAGTCCCAAAGTTTGAGGTAAGGTTGGTTAGGTTTGATGGAGAAGGGTAATCTCCAATGGTTCAATGGGAGAATTTGAATCCCAAATACGTAAGTGGTGTCCAAATGGGTTCCCCTAATTTGATATACCACTTGGTTCAAGTTGGGTTGATGGATAGGTTTGGTTGATAGGTTGAGGAAAAAAAGCCAAGGGTTAGTTCAACTAATGGTTAAGGTATGGTTGAAATTAATAAATGTTTAAAGCCTTATGGAAGGAAATCTCCCCTAGTTTACTCTTTTCATGGGTGGGAAAAAGATCCCAAAGTGAATGTGTTTGTGGTTAAGTTTGGTTATAATGTTGAGGGTTTGAAGGGTATGTCTATGGAATGGACACTTTAGCCTTTCCCTTATCCTTTTGTTGGACTTGAGAGTCGGTAACCCTATGGATAGTGTAGATAAATGGAAGTGTTGGTTTAGCTGGTTGCTTTAGTTCCTCCTCACTTTTAGGTGAGAATGGGGGAATAGGAAAGTATTGGGTAGGTTTGGTTGATGGTTTGGTTGTTAATGGGCTCAAAGGAGGTTCATTTGATACCATATTATCCTTGTTGTGAAGTTGGTGGATAATGTTTTTAAGATCCTTGTAGTGATCTATATCATGGCCAAGAATCCTATGGTAAGAGCACACATGGTGGTCATTATACCATGATGCTTTTGGGCATGAAAGGTTAAATTTTTTAATAGGGTAAAAAACTTTGATAGATGGTAAGGTTAACAAAGAGGTTTGAAAAAACCTTTGTAAAATGGTTGAATATGATTCATGAAAAGGTGTGGGAGGTGATAGGTTTTTAGTTTTAGGATCCTTCCTAAAATTAGTTTTTACTATGGAAGTTATGGGTGGTGGGGTAGTTTTGGTTTGTTTGTTACATTGGGATGGCTTGGTTAAGGTAGGTTCATCTGATAAAAGATTATCTTCATATAATTTGTAGATGAGTGCATGGAGATATTTGAAATTTTCTATGTCATGTCCAAGTGTCCTATGGTATGCATAGACTAAGCTGAAATTAAACCATTTTGGTTGAAGATGTGAAGGGTCAAGATTTTTGATAGGTTGGAAATATTTGAGAGGTGCTAAGGTTAAGGAGGAGGTTTGCAACAACCTTTGTAAAATGGTTGAATTAGATTAAAGTAAGGGCATTTGGGGTGAGGAATTTTTGGGCTTTAGAGTGGGATCCTTCTTAGGAGTAGGATTCACCTTGGAAGTTGTTGGTTTTGGAATGGTTTTAGTAGATTGGTTAGGTTGGGGTTACTTGGTTGGTTTGGAAGTAGAAGATTTAAGAGGAGGGGGAATATGTATATTTCAAGATGTTTTAAGAGATTCCACCCATATAATAGTTTTATTTTATGGAATTGATGGAGTTACATCCAATTTCAAAGATTTGTGAGCTATGCTAGTAATAGGAAGTATTCCTAGATTCTTGATTGTTTTGGTCAAAGAGGTGTAAGGATTTTTTAAAAAATTAGATGGAAGTGGGTTGGATGGTTCGCATATGGTTTTGTAGGATGGAGTATCCAAGGATGGGGTTGAGATAGTGATAGGTTTGAGGGTGGATTTAAGTGAAGCTAAGGTTTCTTGTTTATTTTGATAGGGGAGACCAAGATGATGTCATAAAGTGGATCTACCTAGAAAAGGGCTTGCATATAGGTTTGGTTCCTTGATCATTGATTTCAAAGCTTAAAACCTTGGGTGGATAAGAGGGAATGGTTTCCCCATATATGTTTTTGGTGGAAGGTTCAAAATTTAGAGAATATGTTTCTTCCATGGATGGAGTGGATAAGGTGACCTCTTCTAAAGGAATGATTTCCAAAGGAAGAGTAAGTGAGTCTGTGGTGGGGGAGGAAGGTATAATGGTGTCAAGTGGAAGGAAGGAAGTATTTAATCCCTTTGTTTGGTCATCCAAAGGAATGGGAAGTGACTCTCCTACTTCAATGAGTGGGGTGGAAGAAGTAGTAATAGTTTTATCAATAACAACCAAAAGAAACTAAAACTTACTTTTTGAAAGAAAGTAATGCTTAATTTTTAGAAATGAAATTACATATAAATGTCATTTTATTAAGGAAACTAAATGTCCTTAAACAACTATTGAACCTAAAAAAACTCAATAGGTCCCACCGGGTGTGCCAAAATGTTTCTATCTAATTTTCACTTTTTCCTAAATGTGAAAAGAAGAAACTAGTTAAGGAGGGTGTGTAAAAGAATACCTATTGAATGCACATGTGTTGAATCCCAAATTTTTAATAAATACTCTTTTGGTAGGGATTAATGACCTATAATTATAAATTACTCAATGATTGAAGATGTTTATTGATGAAGATTGGCTTGTTGAAGATCTTTGATGATTTTGGAAGAGTTTCATTACTTCATTCTCTTTTCCTATAAAATATGGATGACTTAAAAAATGATAACCTCCTATAAAGACCTAAAAAAAGATGTTAATGACCAAATTATTACTTGAAACTTAACCTTGGGTGAAGGAGAGGTGGGGTATTTATAGAATTTGTTGTGAATAATCATGCTAAAATAGGAATAGTAGAAGTATGGTGCCATTTTCCATGTGGGTGCATGAATTAGTAAAAAATGAGGTTGGTGGGATTCCCACCTTGATCATAAGTCTCCCATTTGGGTTGATGTGTCTCCCACCTTGCACATGAATCCAATTTTGAATGGGAATCATGCACATGGGTTTAAATGAGACCAAAGACTTTTCACCACCCTTTCTTGTCTTCATCCAAGCACTTAAATATATGGCTCAAAAAATATGGTGCCATTTTCCATGTGGTGCCTAAATTAGTGAAGGATGAGGTTGGTGGGAATTCCCATTTGGGTTGGTGAGTCTACCATTTGGGTTAAAAAGTTAAAAATGGGTACCCTTTGTCTTTAAAGAGTTAGGTATCTCATTTTGAAGGCTAATTTCATGTGTGAAGGAAAAATATATGTTTAATGATGGCCCTTTAAGGGGAAATTCACCATATTTCAAGGGGGGCCTTGTGATGCTTAAATAAGGTCATTAAGCACATTGGGAAAGGGTCCTAGGTGGGGTATGATGTCCCACATCAAGCCACATCACTTTTAATCCATGTCACTTACCATGTCACTTGCCATGTCACATGCCATGTCACTTACCATGTCATCATGAATAGTGATAGTGGGTCCCACAATGAATAGTGATAGTGGATAGTACTTTTGAATAGTACTTTCAAATAGTAATTTTGAATAATATTATTTTACTAGGAAAATAGTAATTTGGTTAGATTAAGAGGTGTTGGTTAAGGATTAATAATTTTTATGGGGTTTTTAGGGGGTCATGAGGCATTTAGTTATCAAAAACTTCAAGTGTGCAATTTTCTAGTGTCTACAAAAAGATTACTAGATGATAAGGTAGTCTTCCCTATCAAGAATTATACTTGGGTGGATAACTTGGTGCCAGTCAAGAAGAATAATGATGATATTAGACTTTGTATTGACTTCTGGAAACTTAAAAAAAAACATCAAAAAAGGACAACTATCGCCTTCCTTCTTTAGACCAAGTAATCCAAGTCATTTTAAGTTTAGCTATGATGTATTTTATTGATGGCTTATCAAGTTACAACCAGGTGTTGGTTGATAGAGAGGATAGGATGAAAACAAATTTCATGACAAAGTGGGGAACCTTTGCTTACAAGAGGATGCCATTTTGGCTAATCAATGCATGAGCTACTTTTGAAAGAGCTATGGATCATGCATTCTAAGGCTTGATAGGTAAGTGTATTATTATATATATGGATGATCTAATAGTTTTTTTTAAAAAATAAGGAAGATAAATTCATGCACTTATGACAATTTTTTGAGAGATATAAAATATATGGAATCTCCTTAAACCCTAAAAAGTTTCTTTTGTGTTACAAAAGTAAAATTATTGGGTCATGTTATAACCAGGGATGGGATCTCTATAGATCCTAAAAGTGTGGAGACCATATTTATAATAGAACCTCCAAACCATAAGAAAGAGCTAAATTCATTATTTGGTAAGATAAATTTTATAAGAAAGTTTATTTTTGGTTTTGCAGAGATTATCAAACCACTGAATGACATGTTGAAAAAGGATGCCAAATTCACATGGAATTAAGAATCTAAAAAAGAATTCATAGATATCAAAGAGGCCATTATCAAGGCTCCATTCCTCATAAGTCCTAACTTCTCAAGGGACTTCTACTTCTATTCCTTTTCATCTAACCACCCTATCGTTGTAGTGTTAGATTAGAAGATTGAAGGGTGTGATCACCCAATAGATTTATTAGCACTATTTCAAGAATGCTGAGTTAAATTATTAATTGATTGAAAATAAAACATATACATTAGTTAAGTAAATTCAAAAATTCAAAAATTATATCCTTATAAATAACATGCATGATATCCTACGTAACCCTTCCACAAAGCTTATGTTAAGCCAACATGAGCTGGGAGAATGTAGAGGTAAGTGGATGTTAGTTTTTCAAGAGTATGATTTAGAGATGAAGATAGAAAAATTGGTAAGATTACAAGGTTTGATCCAAATGATTGCTAATAACAAGCATAGGCTATATATTATACAAGTGGATCAACAAAACATTCAAGCTAGTGAGTGGTATGATTCAATCATACATTTGATTATTAATGGTATTTTTCTTGTAGGATTATCCAAGGAGAAAAAAGGGCCCTCAAGTTTAAGGATTCCCATTACCTAATCAAGGATGGGGTCTTGTATATAATAAATTTCAAAGGGGTTTAATTGAGGTGTGTCTCACAAGAAGAATCCACCCAAATCATGAGCCCCTTTAATGAAAAGCTATGTAGTGGGAATCTATCTAGAAGAACCAAAACCCATAAAATTCTTAGAGATGGCTATTATTGGCCAAATATTTTAAGTATGCTCATAAACATATGAGGGAATTCCATTCTTGTTAGATTTTTAGAACCAAAGAACCAAAGGCAACAATGCTTCTACAACCATTCATGTTTGAAAAATTATTTGCATAATGGTGGTTAGACTTTGTTGAGGTAATCAACCCAAATTCATCTAAAGGACATAAATATGTCCTAAATACCATAGACTATTGCACAAGGTGGACTAAATTTGTATCCACCAAACACTCCAAGACTAAATAAGTGGTCAACTTCTTAGAGGAAAACATTTATGCTAGGTTTGAAACTCCAATCTCTCTAGTATGTGATAATAGATCAGATTTCATATATATAGAGATGACTAAATGGGCTTATGATAATGGCATCACTCTCAAGTTTACATCCAACCATTACCCACAAGGATAAGGAGTCTCTGAATCTACCAATAAGAACCTAATGAAGACAATCAAGAAGTATGCTACAGATAATCCCATGACTTTGATCAAGCTCTTTAAGTTTACACTATGGTAAGATTAGATAAGGATTAAACAAGTTTTAAGAACTTTATCATTTTTGTTAGTGTATGGACAAGAACCTATCTTTCCTATCACCCTCAAGTTACCCACACACACACACACACACACACACACACATATATATATGCAAGAATACATGAAAGATTGTAAATAACTTTCCAAATCAAGATTGTTAGACATCATTCAGATGGAAAATGCAAGGAAGAAATACTTTTATAAATTTAGTAGACATCAAACCATAGTCAAAAGGTGTTTTGACAAAATATCAAAGATCAAGGTGTTTAGACAATGAGACCTAGTTCTCCTTTGTGATAAAGCATAGAAACCTAAGGGAAAACATGGAAAATTCACACCTTTGTGGATTGGCCCATACCAAATTGTAGAAACATTGAAAAATAACACCTTTAAGCTCAAAGATCTACAAGGAGTAGAGTTTACATTTCCCACCAATGGGTAGTACCTCAAACACTACTTCTTGGCTTCTCCTCTTGAGGTATTCATAGGTAAACTATAAGATGGTTAGATTTAGAGTAGGTAGGCTAGCTAGTTTCCTTTCAGTTCTTTCCTTCCTATCCCTTATTTGTACATAAGCATGTATATATTTGTTTGATTCCCTTTATTTTGTTATTTTCCTATTTTTTGTTGTGTTTTTATTTCTTGTTGCCTTGCTTCTTTATTCTAGTAAGTCCTTTTGGACAATCTTAAGCAATGACTAAGGTCCTAAAATGTAAGCATAATGTTATAATTTACAAAAAATGGTAAAGACCAATATAAAAATTTAATCATTTAATGATAAATTGACCATTATATTGACCCCAAATTGGTTTTAAGAAGACTTGCAATTTTAGGGTGAGAGTTCAACCTATCATGGTATAGTCAAAATAGCACTTAATCAACATCCTTGCCTAGGATAATGGTTACAACCATAGGTGATTCTCCAAAAATTCAAACATCTGACCAAATCCTAAAACCTAGCTATTTTGGTTCCCAACCTTGTTGAAAGCATAAAAGTCTAAATAAAATACAAAAAAAAAAGAATAATTCAATGTAAATTCAAAAAATCTTTATAAGAATAGGTGATCCTATTAATATCCACTAAGGCTTTGGATGCCTAGCTGGCAGTAGAGCAAGGCCTTGAGTGGAACCAAAGGCATCTCTATCAAGGCTATGGACATTTGGCTGGCAGTAAAGTAATGCCCAAGCCTTGCCTAAGCTAAAATCATGGTTCTTAATGAACATCTTAACATGATATAAGTCAATGTTAGTGATTAAGGACATGAAACTTGGAAGTTATTTCTTGAACCCCATGAAAAAAAGTAAGTGGAATCAAAGCACACACATATTATGGCTATGTCTTGATACTTGACCCTCACTCTACAAGTATGAGGTTTGTTTCAACTATGATCTAGTATAGATAGTGATATTGATCTAATGGAGTGGATGACCTAATTATTTGTCTAAATAAGAGTCTCTAGGTTATAGCATATTGCTATGTTTCCCCCTTGAGTTTCCTTTTGTTGGGGCCACATACCCCAATTTTTTGAAAATGGGGACCTTTGAAAAACCTTAAGAATTAAACATGAAATATGGCATGATAAGATCATTTGTAGAATTTTAAGATCATCCACTTTATCAAAATCAGGATTACTTGGTTAGGTTTTTATTTAATTTTGACTAATAGTGATAATAAATGGTTTTTATTTTTTGTTTTTGTAGATACTTTGAGTTTTGTTCCTGAGAAATTCATGTTCTAAAACCTTGGCAAAACCCTCAGTTCAAATTTGAATACTGGTGGGAACCAATTAGTGGGAACCTTTTGAAATCTATTATGGACCTGAGAATAAAGTTCATGTTTTAAGTTTAGTCATGTTTTTAACATGACTAAAACTCAACCTAAAATTCTTAGTCCCCTTTATTATTTCCCCCTTTAAAGTTCCTTGTATGCCTAACTAACATTCATTCTATAGGGTCCTTTTAATATTTCCTAACTTAGCCTAATATTTTAACCCTAAGGCCCCATTATATTTATTAATACAAATGGGACCTTATTATTAACACCTTAGCTTAAGTCTTAGCTCCCCAAGTCTCATTTTATGTTAGCTCAGTCCTTTGGTTTTAACCTTAGCCTAAGGTTTTAATCCTAAAGCCCCAATGTATTTATTATTACAATTAAGACCTTAGTCTTAACACCTTAGCTTAAGCATTTTTATCACCATGGTCCTAACTTAACTTCCTCACATATTGAAATATCTAATGGCCCTCACTTTATCATGGAATTCAATCCAACAAAGTGAGCAAAGCCTGAACTATGACTTAAACATCATGCATATCGAATGATCTAATGGTTTGAGATCCCTTATGGTCCTTTGATTAGAAGGTGTAAAGAAAACCAACAAAATCCTACACATAAGCCCTCAAACCAATCATATTCAAGCCCTTGAATCACTATCAATGGTTCTCACTTCATCTTGAGGACCTGATCAGATGGAGTGAAGCATAGTTGAAAGGTCAAAGGATTATAGAGGGCCCAAATGATCAACACATTGCACCCTTACATTTTAAGATTTAAATCAAAGGAGCCTACCCAAAATAAACAACTAATCATGATCAAGCTATTGGATCATGATCCTATTGCTCTCATTGCATCATAGATTTTGATCCAACAAAGTGAATTAAGTCTACGAACCTAAGAATCCTTATGAAGGTGCCAAGTGGTGTTCTCACATTAGGTCACAAGAATTTTATGAGCTTAAAATTGACATTTTCATGACTATCATGTGACATATATGAGGATGTTTTTGGTGTCTATGCAACCATCAACTTCAAGCCCATCAAATTAAAAGCTTCACTAGCTTAAAATTGATGTTTTTGTGATCATAATTTGATTCCCACAAGGATGTATTTATCATCCATGAGACCATCAAATTTAATATAATGAATTATCTAGCTCAAGATCAAAATACACTCCAAAACATTATTGAAATTCTCAAATATTGCTTTACAAGCTAGGGGATGTGCTCACAAAATGATCAAACACTAGAAGTCTTCAATCTACAAAAATGGAAATGGTCTTATGGTCTAACTATATGTAAAATAAACCTAGTCTAAGTGTATACTTTAAGGTCCCCATGATATTTTATTCAAACATCATGAACCTCAAAATATAGGCTTATACTAAGTTTTATTTTAAAAAGAGAGGCCTTTGTTATGTAGGACTTAGACCAAGTGATTTATAGCTAAAGGTTTTAATGTGTTTTATAAATACAACAAAATCATATTTTTTATTGGACCATTATATCATGTTGATCCTTTTGAGCATATTTTATAAACCCTAGCATAAATATTTTACACCAATGACTACATTGTGTTTATTTAAACATAACGTAAACATTGGCTTTAAACATTTAGCCATGGTTCCCTTTTATATAATTTAGAAAACCTAGACATAAGTCCCTTAGCCTAAGGTTTTCTTAATTCTTAATAAACATGTAATAAACCTTAGCCTAAGGAATTTAAGCCTAAGTCCCATTTTAATAAAGTACTAATTTAAAGTTTAGGCATCTGTATAGATAAATAGTTCACACTTTATAACTAGAGGATGATCTAATGACATGAGGACCCCAAAGAATTTTTAATGAGGCCCTAAGATCCCATGAACTTGATGTGTGGTGTAATCACATTCGACATACACCTGATAGGATGATCTGATAGTTTACACTTTGTCACTCGAGGATGACCCAATGGTGTGAAGGTTCTCTTGATTTTTAAAAGGTCTCTGAGCTTGCCATGTGGCCAATGTTTATTCAATAAATCAATGACATATAATATGAAGCATGAGGAAGACACATAAAGATGCCAAGTGTCACAACCATGAGGCTTGGAATAGAAAGAAGCCAATTATAGGTAAGGGCCTAGATTATGATCAATGGCTTGTGCTAATCTAATATTTTAATCTAATAGAGTGAGATAAAGAGGATATTTTTAAATACCAATGGTTAGTTCTCAAAGTCATTTATGAAAAATGTCATGAAAGGTTTAGACCAATGCCACATGGGTGCCACGTAAGTAGAAAAGGATAAAAAAAAGATCTTATGGGCTCAAAAATATAAAGGAATAAAGGCAAAGGTCCAAATCAAATCCAAGGCATGTATAAGCTAAATTTTGATATATCCTACCATTAAATCACTAAAACCCTAAACCCTGCATAAAATCAACCCAATTTAATTTATTTGGTCATAATTTGATCCAAGGAGAGCTTGATTGTGTTATGAGTGAAATAGAGATTTCACAGAGACCTATTTGTAAACTAGTCTAAACAATTTGAATAAATAGGGACCATGACACCTAAAAAATAGTAACTGAAGGAGGATACTGAGCTCTACTTATCAATATATAATGAGGGGTGAATCTTCAAGGACATCAAATTAAACCTTGCAACCTTGAATGTCTTGAGTATTAAGAATTGGTCTAAAATCTTCTTCATGATAGAAGAATTAAAACCCATTATAAAGGAGGAGTAGAAGATTGCCACAGTGATCTGGAGGCATTATGACTTGTTCTCTATCCAGATGGATGACCTTCACCATGCTACTACAAAATTTGAGGTACTACATTGTATAGACATCCTCACTCCTATCTGTGTTGACTATGTGGTAGATAATGAATGGATCATTCATAAAGGGAATTCTAAGGGGATAACATATATTTCTCCTGTAGCATTTGAAAATTATTATAATCTCCCAATCCCCTATGTGTACCTATCTAAAATCAAGGAATGGAATAGATTCATGACCTAGACTCTGTCCTTAGACCTGGGTGCACCAAGGACCCCATATCTTTAGGGACTTTGAAGGCAAGATCCTAGTTATCTAATTTAGGGAGGGTAGTAGGGTGATAATGACCCTATTAAACCAAGCCTTTGGAGCCTCTTCAACCACCTATGTTAAAAAAATATGGGTTCCCTATGTGCATTTCATGGTGGAAGAAATCTCACCCCTCTAATTGGAGACTTGATCAGTGTCTTATTGGTCAAGCAATTCAATGCCATCAAAAGGAAGACATCTAAGTAGTTTTATATGATGCCATACCTACTATATTCCCTCCTAGTCTCAATCAACTTCCCTAGTATTATAAATTGGTCTCTTGAGGGAAAACCCACCATTTCTCACCATTACTCCAAATTGCATATCTTTAAATAGATGAACCATATGTAATTTATTTGTGAATGTGTCTATCTAGACATAGTAGAGTCTATCATAGGTATTCCCATTCCTAGGGTCCAACCACTCATCAAGAAGTATGTTAAAATGATGGGTGAAGTTTAGTACTACCCTAACTACACAGTCATCAAGATTGAGGGGATTATGTTCCAACCTTACAGATTTCTATTATATATTCTAAGTAAGCTTTTCAAGCAATAAATTCCCTCCAAAATCATCAATGACATTGATGGGATTTTCAAAGAAAAGAGGAAAGGTCTCCTCCACACCTTTCCTCTAACCATTAGAAGAACCATACCTCAAGATTGGAAGCAAGTTGATACCATGGCCAAGCACAGGGATTCATTTGGGTTTCCGCTTGATGAACTTGAGATGTGGGATCTTAAGAAGATAGTGACCCATCATTTGAAGGAGAATAAACTCCCAAAGCTTGAATACATGCATCATTTCAGTGTTCATGACACCATCTACATCAATGCCAAGAATTATAAAGAGGTTTTGGCTAGGATCCAAGGGCACAACGTCAAACTAGAGCATAAATTGAACAAAGATGACAATCCATAAGGATAGGCATGAAAAATGCATATTTTACAATATCACTTACTACTTGGACCATCTAGGATAGCCTAGGAATAACCCCAAGAGAACAACCATAACCTTAAGGGCAAATTATGTAAGGCTAGGATGAATAAGGTCATGGTGAGGAGAAAGTGGGGGAGGTGAAATTGGAAGAGAGACATGGAGAGAGGCCCTCATCTTCAACACTCCCACAAAGGCCACCTTCCCTAGTTTAGTATATAGATATGATAGCCTTAGATCTAAAAGAGACACTTGAGGGTTCCCTCAAGGAACTTGCAAAGGTGTATGATACTAATAGGGAAGAAGAACTATCTGGAGAGACTCAAATCCAAGTAGGGGATCTTGGAGGAGAGAAAGGAAAAGAGCTTATCCCTTGGTATCCCAAGAGAAGAGGAAGGTAGAGATAACATTAGTTCTTATTGTACCAAGGAAGACCAAGATTGGCCTTCACTCACCCCACCAGTCAAGTCAATCTATTTAGTGATGAACTTCCAATTCATGGACCAATCATTCTTTACTAGTTCATTTATGGAAAGTTGTAAAATATTCCTTCTCTCTCTCTCACTCATGAGCACTCATAGAGATTGATAATGTTGAAGTACATGATGACATGAATCCATTTATTAGGGATATGGTGAAATAACAAGAAGAGTGAAGGATTTTGGTCTCTCTAAGTTTTGAAATTAAGAGAATGGATGCCTTAGGAGCATCAAGTAGCATAGGTGTAGAGGTCCCTAAACCTCTAAAATTCATAGAGTCATCCACCAATATGTAATTTAATCTAGAGATAGATAGATTAGAGATGGTAACCACCAAGATATCCATGTTGGGAGTAAAGGAATTCACTTTCCAAAAGGTGGAGCTCTTTGTAGGATTAACCCTAGTTAGGAGGAAACAACTGGTGAAGCTACCATTCATGAATAAGATGTTGAAATCTTAATCAAAGCCTAGTCAACACTAGAAAAATTAGGGGTTAAATGAATTAAACATAAGATTTACAATTTAGAAAGAGAAAAGGAAAGCCTAGATACATGTAATTCTATCAGTGTCTAAGGTAATGAACAAAATACTTGAGTCATTTTATGACTGTTTGAGGCATTCAAAATAATAAAGTTAAGGAAAAGTACATTAGTAAAACAAGGTGCATTAGCCAAGGGTCTGGTCACCCAATGGCAAGCCTCAAATTTAAAAATAGCCAATATTCTTGACATCTAAGCAAGGAAACAAACCCCATGCTTTAAAATCATTAGTTTGGGACACTTGAGCATAATTCTAAGAATTGTGGTTAATAAGGTTCAATGTTTGAGTGCATGGAACAATAATGTGGAAAGACTCCTAGAGGATGATAAGGAGGTAATTTCAAGGATTGAATAGCTTCTTGGCACTATGATTATAGACCCTACACAACCCACTACCCTTAGAATCATAAGTGATGAGGAATTCAAACATAGGGCTACTTTGGTAACCCAAGAAGTCAAAGGAAAGAGCAAAGATAAATCTGAGGATGATAACAGTAAGATCCTATACATGATATTCAATACTAGAGAAAGGATAAATAAATCTAGGAGAATTAAAGAATCCATGGCCAAAAAAGATAGATAACTCAATGAATTGGTAGATCAAGAGGAAGAGTGTATCCTAAATCCTATTATGGATCTAAAACTAGTTGATGAGAAACATCCTAAAGCCATGAGCATCCTCCAACAACAATAAGTAGAGGCCCCATCTGCAAATTAGATGATATTATATTTTGTAGAATTATGTGACTTTTGAAATAGAATATTCCATTTTACAGACATATGCTAGTATATTAACATATTACCCCTAGGGTAGTCTAATTGTAGAAAATAAGTGTATTCTAGAACCATCGTAGGAAGGACAACTCTCCTTGTCTTTTGTACACTTGTATATTATATCTAACTGATATACTACCTAATATTTCTATAAAGGAATGTGTTACCATTTGTAAAAGAGATAAAAATTTATAGAATTGAAGCAATTAATATAATCAAGGAATTTTGTAAACATTGTCCACATTTGATATGTCAATTTCTAAGATAGTTTTTTGCTATTTTTTTGTCTTTAATTTGAATAGTTTCTTTGAATTTTGGGTTGCATTTTCTAATCACAAGGTTTATAATTTGTGTGTATGTTATATTAGTTGAAATATCTTAGGTTTTTATTCATTTCATTTTGATCTATATTTAGATGTGCAAAGGCTATTTGATTATAGTAGTAAATACTTAAAGTAGACTTAGTTCTTATTTGTGATTCTTTAACACTATCCTTTGAAGTTTATGTAGTATATAGTGAAATTTGAGCTTAGGATATTTTAGATTATATATTGGTTTGAATGCATACTGAGTTATAATTGATAATTTGTCATGATACTTGAGAAAAAAATTGGCAATCACTCATTTTTTTTTGCCTTACCCTTCTCTTTGCTTTTTTTAAACTAGATCACTTTAATTTTATCTTCATTATAAATATCCAATTAAATTAATGTATATATTAAATATGGATCATAATCCACCAAGTAATAACATAGATTCTATATAATTCACAAAGAATGGATCATGATGGATCCCAACCATCACTCATTATAAATTTATCGGACACTAATACATATCTCTGGCACTATTTCACCATAGGTGACATCAAGTTACCACAACCTGCAACTCATGCTCTAAACTCATTGAATTATAAAATGAGAAGTGTTCTTTTAATTCTAAGAAAACTTGTGAGGCATTTATAGGAATCAATAGGCATCTTAAATTTTTGAAGCTTTATGGGTTGATAGAACCATTTTCAAGGTAGCAACCAGTTATTCACCTTTCATGTTAGCATATGGATTTGAGGCCACCTTACCAATAAAAATTTAGATTTATTCAACTAGAATTATTTTATAGTATTTTGTTTAAGATACAAATTTGAATGTAAAAATATTTCATGATCTAATATCGCTTTATGAATCTAAAGTAACAGTGTTGTAGAAATTATAAAGGGGTAAAAAAAATTGAAAAAAAAATTTGATAAGAAGGTTTATAATAAAAAATTTAAAGTTGGTGATCTAGTTTTATATTGGGACAAATCTCATTAATATCCTGGTAAACATCATAAATTTTATTCATTATTGCTTGGTTCCTATAGAATTTCCACTCTACTTGGAAATAATGCTTTTCATTTGAAAGATCTTGATGGAAATTGGTTACATTACTCAGTTAAAAGTCATCATTTGAAATTATTTCATGATTATCTCCTTTTTAGATTAGTTTGTTTCTTTTATTTTTTTATGTTCTTTTTGGTTTTATGTTTCTTTATTTTCCATATTACAATATTATTTCTTGTTTTGTCTACATTTTATTGTTTCTTACTTTTAATTTTGAAAAGATAAAAAAGTGTTAAAAAAGAATGAAGTTTCACATTATGAAGGAAGAATACAAGGATGCTACAATTTAGCTGTAGTATCAATTATTTTTAAATATTACTCTATAAATTTAGTTTTCTTTATACATGAATAATATATGTTGAGTTGTAACTAGTTATCAAAGTAATACTTGAGTTTATATATTGTATTTGAGGCATTTGTATTAGTTTATATATTTAGCCCAAACTTCCCTGCTATATCATTCCCTTTTTTCATGCCATGATAGCCAAACATCTCATCCCTTGTTGAATTTATTATTAAAGGGGTTCATGCATATCTACTTCAGAAATGATTTTCTTGAATCACACTTTTAAAATTATGTTTTTATCAATAATAAATTTGATTGCTACACAATTTCATTATTCAAAACTGACTAGCAAGGTTACTAGTGTTATGCTTATTTTTTACACCCCCCTCAATTTAAAAAAAAACTAACACTCCTTCTACCATAGAGATAACCCAATTATAAAGTTTAAAACTATGCAGGGGACCTAGTGAATTAGTAGTATATTTAGATGCATATTTTCAATTACATAAGCTGATGATGATTAGTTTATGAATTTGTATTTATATTTTAAGTCGTTTCAAAAATCATAAATGGATGAATGAATAAAATATGCATATGTATTTATCATTTATAAGATATTTATGATAAATTATAGTTTTTAGTTGATAGTTTGAGTAGTTTGTAATGACTAATTTGGTATTTTCATGATAATATGTAACTTGGTTGATTTAGATGGAAAGATATATTGACTAATAATAATGGTTTTTATATTAATCCATTTTCAGTTACAAGCATATAAATGGACTATCATGATTACTACAATTTGAGTAAGTAATGCATCTTATGGTTATTAAATCAAATACATCATTTGATTTATCATGAATTTCATTTGAAAATTTGTTTTTGATATTTATATAGATTCATCAATTAAATTGGTGGGTAAATGTCATATAGAATTTAGTTGTAAATATAGTTGACATTAGTTAATGGTGACATGATTTTAAGTGAGTTAAAATTTTGAACCCTATGTTCAAAACATAAACACTACCCTATGTTGAAAATATATTGAAAGTGATTGACCTAATATAAGAACCTGAATGGTCAATAGGGGAAATTTAATCATGAACTAAGTTCATGTTATTTTTTCAAGACACAAATATTTTTGTATGATCATGAAGGTTTATGGGCATAAGTGATTTTTTTGAAAGGTTAATTAGGTTAACCTATACTATACATTTTCAAGACATAAGGTTAGTGATTTGTTACAAAGTTTATTATGTGATTTAAAATGGCCTAAAATAGTTGGTGCTTTCAAATTTAGTTTGGATGAATTTTTTCAAGTCACAAACTTTGCATGACATAAGATGATTGGTTGGTTTTCAAAGGTAAATTTTGCCTAACCTCGAGACTTTTAAATGGTTAGTTGGTAATTTTTTGAGTTAGTAGTTCATTTGGCATATTTTTTTGGCATGCTATCTAGTAAAGTGAATTAATGTGAAGTGTGGAAGATGCTTCAAGATATCAATAAGATTATTGGTGGTTTAGGACTTTAATGTTAGGTGTGTATGCCTTAATTTATGGAGATTAGTTAATGTTTTAACAAGCATATTGGTTATTATTAAGTTTGGTGGCATCATTAACTTGGTTGTCAAGATGCTAAAATACTAACCTCAATTTGATGAACCAATCTAAAGTGTGCACATAAGCATGGTAATTAATTCATAAGCCTTGGATTATAAATAACTTTACTTTCTTGGTTTTAGTCATTCTTCAAAGCTTTTATGTGGATCTATTACTTTGTCGATTTAGATTTTGGAGTTGTAGATAGAGATTTGTGAACACAAAATGTTTCAAGGAAGTGCATATAGGTATACCCATAGTAAAGTGATTAAATTTCAAAAAAATAATAAGTTATTTTGAATAGGTATGGTTGCATGGAAATAAATATTGTTTTTAGTCAGCATGTTTTGATATCTTGTGTTATTTGTCTATTTAAACCACTACATGAATGGATCCAAGAAGCTTTAGTGGTTTATATATCATTCCTTGCATGGATACTAATGAGAAATGGATTTGGTTTTGATATATATAATTGTTTATCAGTGGATGAAGAGATAAGGAATATGTATCTGTCAGTTTGGTTCAAATATAGTTTTGTTTTAAAACAATTAAGAAGATTTGTGCAATTAAATGCATACACTGGTGATGTTATTTTGTTGGTTAAAAGTCTAAAATGGTGCTTCAAGCATACATTTACAGTTTGAAATTAGTGTTAGGTGTTTAGATTCTAAAGTCACAGTTTAATGCATACATAGGGTTTTTGTATAGAACAAAATTTGTACATTTATTTTCATAAATATTTTGAAGGCTTCGAATGATTTATGGTCTTCCATGTCATAGATAAGTTTTGTCATAATGTTTTTCAATCATGTAAATGTGACTTTACTTTATTATTTCAAAGTTGTAAGTTTCATGCATCAGTTTCAATTTTGAATCTTGATTTTGAAGCAAAGGCTTTACATGGTTATGTCATGAATATAGTATGATGAACTTGTATGTAGATAAAATGGAGATTATTATTGGAATTTCATTTCAATTTTGGTATTGAGGGTTTTTTTTATATTTAAAAATTGGGGGTTTTAGTAGTTTGAAGTAGAAGTTTCATGTGCTTAGCGTTTTGTGTAAAAGCAAACTTTGTTTATTTTTATGAATATTTAGAAATTTTGAGTTGCATGCATATATTGATGCTGGAAGAAAGCTTTACAATAGACATTTTTATGGAAATATCTTATGTTAGATTATGTCATAAATATGATGGAAAATATATTATGAATACATAGTGTTTTACATTTAAGTCTTCTATTGGTTGTTAGAAATATAGTGGTTTTTGAGACACATCGGTTTACATTTTGAAATTTATTTACTGATATTAGGTTATGGCATAAGACAAGTTCAGTATATTTATATAAATAGTATATAAAAAAATCACAACATATTTCTGGTCTATCATGAAGATTTTTTTTGGAAATTTTCATATAAGACATTTTGGGTTTTCTATAAAGGTCAAATTTGAAGATGTTGAAATGATTGATGATTTTGAAAGGCTGTGATAAGATAATTCATTATATCTATGTCAAATATTTTCTATGAGAATGATTATTATTGAAATTTATTTAAAACTACATGCAAAAATTATGCATGGTTGTTTATATTTAAGATGATGTGCAGGCAATAGAAACAGTGATTAAAGAGTTCAAGCAAGATATATTTAGAGGGTTTCATATTAATTTTTTTTGGGATAATATGATATTGATTTTTTCATATGTCATAATAAGTTTGTTTTTAGTTTGAAATTATGACAGTGAAAGATATGTTTAGTTTCTTGGTCAACATGTGGAAAGATATATGGTTTTTAGTTAATAAATATATCCTATGAATATAGCTTTGTGGAAATCTTTATTTCAATTATTTGAATTGATTCAAATAATATTCATACTATGAGCATAAAATAATGAAGATATGCAATAATATTTGGAAATTAAATTATGATTATATACTTTTATTTTAAAATTTTAATTGATTTTAAAGGATATTTTGATGTAATCAAAATAGAATATTATGAGGATGATTGACACAATTGAAAAAAATCAAATTTTTTGTATTCAAAGATAGTTCAAATTTTTTATTGATAAGTGACTTTTTGTTTGATATACAAATGATTTTTAGATTGGATATATACATTTTGATTTTTTAGTCATAAATAATTAGTTTTTAAATATATTTTGAATGTATAGGATGTCAAGTTGAGATCAACCCAAATCAGGTAGACATAATGATAATCAAGGTTGGGGAAGAAACCAGACTTCTATTAGCATGAATTAGTAGAGCTCAAATAGAAAATTTCCAAGGGGAGATTTTAAGGCTAGGATATTTAACCCTATGAATGTTAATAGGGGTTATATAATGTCAATTCACTTTGATACAATAGATCTTGAGTTTTGGAATGTTTTGACCAACTTACCCTCTAAGCATACAAACCATAGGAGTAATAGAGGATTTCATGTCCATATATTTGGTTCTAAGTTACCATCCCATATTAGTTCCTCTCAGTTGCTAGTTTAGTTGCATACTCTAGAGAGAATCTACTATATTAATGAGCCATACCATATTAATGAAACCACTCAGCTAGACACTCAAGTAGCCCATGCCAAGAACTTTATTAATCTTGACCTACCTTTGGTTTATGATGAACCCTCACCATCTAAGAGAGATACTATCTTAGGGTTCAGAAATTTAAGTTTGAAGGAACATATTTCAAGTTTTAGGAAATATAGTCTTGAAATTCATCCAACTACTTTAGATAAATGATCAAATAGCTAGAATGATGTGGACACTCTAGTTGAATTTTGAGTTTTTAAGTAGATTAATATGGAGGTGGATGATCTCATAAATGACTTAGGAAAAAAAATGGTTCATCTTTTTAGTAGTTAAGATAGAATACAATGAGTTTGTGAATGAGTAGGGAAAGCTAATAATTGAGGTCCTTTCTAATTCTGATGATTGTTGGATGTCAATAAGATAAACTTTCATTTCAAAGTTAAAATTTTTAAGTTGTCATAACTTAATTACTTTCAAATTCAACACTTTGATTTTTAGATTTTGATATTTTGGTTGGATATGTTGAAAGTACACTAGACTTTAATTTTCTAATATATATATATATATATATATATATATATATATATATATATATATATATATATATATATATGCCTGCGTATTTTTTAGAAATCTGCATTATGGTTTTAATATAAATAGGAATTCTATTGACTTTGATTTATCTTTATTTATTGAAATATGTTATTCTATTTTATTATTAATTGATTAAGATTCCCCACCCATTAGGAAGTGCCTGGTCTATATTCAAATACTTGATCCATTAAGACTTTTAAGTCTTAATTAAACTTTAACTAATAACTATTTATATTAATTGACTTTTGAAAAGTCAATTAATTAAGTTAAATAAATAACTAAGTTTAGTTAAAACTTATTTTTATAACTAAATTTGAAGCATAAAAGGAGTTCAAGGGTTTGTTTGAAGAAGAGGAACATCATAGATATTGAAGACTTATATATTGTGAAGTCAATCATTTATCTTTCTCTTATATGCAACTTCTCTGATATACCATGACTTTTGTAGATATATCAAATGGTAATTTCTCTTATGGTTGAGTAAATTACTTAGGAAACAAAGGTATATCCCATTTTACATTATCAATTATAATAGATTTTATAAAGTTTGTTAAGTTTAACATATTTTGATTATTTTTCCTTGCAATCCTATGTGCAGAATACAAGTATTCAACCTAAATAATGACAAATACTTCATCATTTATGACATTTCATTGATATATTTTATTGTAAAAATTGTATCTCAAGATATTTTGTAAATAAATATATTCGTTTCTCAAATAAAATTGATCTATTTTCCTAAGATGACTCTCTCTATTGAGACTAGCATGTTTTATCTATATTGTACCTTATATTGGCTTTGGTTTTAACTTAGTTTAATCTAATTTAGATTAATATTTAATTAATTTAATTTCCTTTTATGTTTCCTTTGGTTTTAATATATGTAATTCATTTCAACTTACTTTTCATTTCTATTTTTCTTTAATCAATTTCTTATATTGGTCTCCTTTATTTAATTTCTTAGAGTTAGACTTAGGTAGGTTTAGATTAGCTGGTTAGTAGAATTAGTTTAGATTTATATTTTTTTAATTCATTAGACTTAGATTTTTTTGTTTTTTTCTAGTTTAGTTTGGGTTTAATACTTTTTTTTTAAAAATAGTTTGTTATCTATTTCTTAGCTTAGTTATTGTCTTGTGTGTCTTCTCTATTTTATTCTCTTTAGTTTGCTAGTTGTTGTTAGCTTGTGTCTCTTATGCGTTGAGTTCTTCTTAGCTATTACTTTATTAAATATTTATTCATCTTCAAATTATCTCAATTCTATTTTACTTGTATTTCTAGTTTATTATCTTGGTGTTATTTGGAAGTTATTACAGTAGATGCAATATATTACTTTGAAATATATTATATTATTGAATCAAATTTATTTCCTTCAAGGTATTGTCTTATTTATAGGACTTATTTTTTAGACAGGATAGATTACACATTCATATCTAAACTGATTCATTATTTACTAAAGTGGATTTATAAAATTATAATAGAATATGTTATATTCAATAAATTATTTATTATTTTTTAGAATATTTATAAAACCCCTCACATATTTAGGATCATAATTTAACCTTTATAACCTTACTATTATATTGGTATGACTCTAACTTAACCTTCACAATAGGTAAAAGAGTTGATTAGTTGATGGTATAATTTTCATCATCAACAAGGTGGTAGTTACAAGTTTGTCTTTCTTGGCTCATTTGCTTGATCATATATTTATCAAAGAAACAACTATACCACACATATCTAGTACCTAATAATAATTATAACAAACACTTATCAACCATTAAATTTCATCCAAATCTCAAAAAATCACTCAATAACCTAGTTACAACATTTAAATTTTCAAATTCCTTTTTTGGAAGGAAAAGTATAAAGATAAAATAACACCCAATTTTAAGACTTATAAACACTCCAACACCACCTTAAGGTCCATATAAAACTTATCATACATAAAAAAAACTTTAAATTACCATTATTAAACATTAAATCATATTAAATTCTCACTACCTTGTGATGTTCTGCATCATACTCCCTAAGTGGGAGAATTTGAGCTCCTGATCAAATGTGCTTTACCTAAATTCTTCCTTGCTCTCAAATTTTACATCGTAGTATATTTTGAGATCCTCTTGTTTTTTATCCTCTTGTATTTCTCTTTTATTATCAATTGGTTCTTATTAATTTATCTTGCTTCTTTTCCAACTCATCTTTTATATTCATGAAGTACTTGACCTATTACAAATCTTTATTCTATCCATCTTATATCTCCTATATCTTTGTCTTATCTAATCATGATCTACCCCCAATGTTTGATTCTAATTTTTCACTTTTGATTTTACTCCATATCTTTATTCTTCAATTTGTATGCTTTCTTTAAGCACTCTTGGCTAGTCTTACTTCTTAACCATGCTTTCTCCTTGGTCTTCATGCTCTAATGGCTTCATATACATATGTTATTCCTTCATCCTT